>DWQK01002465.1:0-13118 GCA_018231225.1 Noctuana stator | reverse complement strand
AACTCACACTTGCTCAGCTTGCTTATGTATTATACCTGTTTGGAATAAGAATTCCCTTGATTCAACCCGAGTTTGGTATATTGCCAAAATAACAAGCACGGCGTACGAAAAAATAACACAAAGAAATAAATTGACGCACCGTAACAATAAGTTTGAACTGTTATAATACAAAATCACTATGTTGAAAGACATCACAATAATGAAAGTGGAGAATCTTGAAATATAAAACTGCATTTCATAAATTTTATGTATTTATTCATATTTATGCATCTTTAAATAGCTTTTTATAACATAGTGAAGTGATAAAAATATTCCTAAGAGATTGTACTGTCAAAGGAAGTATAATAAAGGAAATGAAATACATTCTATGCAAATCTCGTTTCGCTCGGTTCTCGCTACGAACGCGAGCGTTCGCACAATCATATGTGAGGCAGCAAATCATGTAAATTTGCGTCAGAACCTCACCCAAGAAAGCTGTTCTCTGTAATTTGTTCTCGCATGGACGGTAACGCAACCAGTGAGACTTGAAATTTAGGCCCTATTTTTAGTTTTTACTAAAACTGGATTTAGGTCATCCAGATCATTTCAAATTTCAATGTATCGGAATGTGTAACGTTAACCGTTACATATTGTCTAATATGACATTTATCCAAGTCTAAAGAATCATTTCTGTAACAGAATTTAGACTAGGAAAGTTGTTATCAAATTTATTTTGTTACCTACTGAACAACCTACAAAAACATAAGAAATGTTTTTTTTCACCTGCCCTGTAAATAGGTTAATTCTTATACATTAAGACGCTGTAGCCGGCGGATATTGGGCCAGCCTTGATCGATTGTCTCTGCTAAGCACCCTCACGTCGGGGCCGCTCTTCCGCAGAAGGCCAACCCGAGTGCCTCGTCAATACCAAAAGGAATATGACACTGCTTTAAAACACTCTGCCAAGGTCAAGCACACTTCAGTTACAGGGCGTGCAATTAATGCGTTCGTGGCGATCGTAAATGGAGATACGAGTAAATTAAGGCGTGTCAATGGCACTAGAAGCTATTGAATAAAATCCTCCGCTTCATAAAATGGGATTTACAAGTTAAGGACCAGTAGAGGTAATCTACGCAAGTCGTGTTTTTTATGAAGCTGTTCCTAAATCCTACTCCACGAACCCATTTTTAGGTATTCTTAGTCATCTGCAAGATGTAAAAAAATGTTAAAATCAACTTTTATACCTAAAAAGTATTAGATAAGAAAATATTTTTGAACCTAAAAGTAAAAAAAATACTCTCGTAAAAAATACTGTCACATATAACATTACTTAAGAAAATCGCTTTCCCTCTCAACTACCCTCCGAAATAAGATTATTCTAAACTGATTTTTCGATCCCATTTACTTAACCTTTTGCCTTCGGGGCATGAGGAAAAGTGTACCAAAATGTTTAAACGTTCTAGTTAAGTTTCTATTTCCAAATGTGCAAAATTTTACTTTGCAGAGTACTCTCTTGACCCAAAAGATATTTGACCTAGCTTTCCGCGATGCCGATGGCATGAGACAAAGCATAACACATGCATGAATTAAAAATATGTATACGTTCTTCATATATGGACGGTTAGGCTCAGTTCACAAATTATTGCACTTTACATTCTTTACAATATGAACATTCTTATCAAATAACTTAGTGAATCATTATTATGTACTCGTACTGCATAACTTCAATTATGGTTGAAACAATCTTTTTGAGAAGTGCGCGCGTAATTTAACGATTATAAAATGCCTGAATCGTACCGAATCTTTTACGAACAATGGCTCATTAAGTGTCGTAGCGAAACAAAAGCGACCGTTTTGTGGATTGAAAAGTTTGGGATACTATGAAAATTACTGCGTT
Source organism: Noctuana stator (assembly GCA_018231225.1). NCBI lineage: Eukaryota > Metazoa > Arthropoda > Insecta > Lepidoptera > Hesperiidae > Noctuana > Noctuana stator. Next base: position 11,242 of record DWQK01002465.1, on the reverse strand, counting down.
TTAACTGAAACTTTCAATTTAGAAATTACTGTTACTTATAACCATCGAACACAAAAACGTATAATTCCTTAGTTTATGGAATAACAGGGCAAAACCACTTATGTGCTGATTTTTATTAGAAGAAAAATGTTGTCATTAGTTGTATACCCTTAGGTATTCACTAAGTTTCACTTCGACCATCTGGCAAATAAAGGCTTTCGAACAAATGAAAACAAATAGGAAAAGGCCTCGGTAATAAACAGCTTGTGTTGTGACCAATTCTTTTTTTATTGCAGCCGACGATTTACGGGTCTGCATTAGACATCGAGGATTGTTTCGCTTGCCCCAGTTTATATCACTTAAGTTTAAGTTCTTTTGGGATCGTCTAGATAAATTCACTTGGTTTAAATTAACTTTAACAAAACTTAAAGATCAGAACAGTTTCAGAAACAAGAAACCTTTCGTTTCTGAAGCAACCACCACTACCACTAAATTAACTTTACCCGTAAATGTAGTAAATGTAAATGTAATCATTCAATACTTATTGTATGAAAAACTGGTGTCAAAATCGCCACAATAAATCAGTAATCAGGTAAGACGCACAGATAAAGTGAAATAAATAGCTTAGCTTAACTTTCACATCGATATAATTCACATTACCATGTCTTGAAATACCCACACATGATAATACGAGTATTTATCTGCAAAACTCAGTCACCTGAATATATTGAAATTGAATCGAAAACTCATTTTCTCCGCAACCCAGACATGCCACACTCGAAGATGCATTTGAGATCGCTTCAGGTTGTCATGTAAGGCGCTTTGAACGTTGACGGTATATTCTCAAGCCAGTGACTAAGCGTATATGACGCGTGAATAATATATGTATGATCGCTTTTGACTCGAGCTGTTGGTTTTGCATCTCAGTTCAACATGTTAACTATTTTTAAATAAAAACTAGGTTAAACCAAATAACTAGTTATCATTTATCAATGGAAAATAAATATTAATCGTCTGATTATTATTTATTTCGGTGTCTTATTATGGTAGTACTTGCTAATCAACTGAAATTGAACCTCTATAAATTTGTACGGAGTTTGTTACTTCATTTCCGTGATATTTACGCAACACTCAAAAAAAGCCAACACTATTGCAGGTAAAATTATTTGAAGAAATAAATAATTTTGATAATAAAAGAAAAAATTTCGTAAAGTTCGTAAGTGCTCGTAATTTCAAATTATTCGTATGATGTTCATCATACAACAGTAAGAACCACCTCATTAATTATTCTCAGTAAAAAAACGTGCTCTCTTCGAGCTGTGATGCAAAAGAACAGACAGATAACAAAGGCGTCAAATTTTTATTTCACCCTTTAGCGTCGCAAGTTTAATTTAAAAAGTAGGTTTTAAAACGTAAATTCATATTTTGAGTCAAGAAGTGAAGGTTTAATTGTAGATATATTCGGAAGGATTTTGTTGCTTACAACGTACAAAATAATAATAAATGCCTGCCTTCTCTTATATCTTGATGTCTTCGGTCGTTGTGTTAAATAACGATGATTTATTTAACATGCATACCTAGAAGTACTACGAACAGAACAGACAGAATACGAAGTACGAAATATATACTCCTATACTCCTATCATAGTACATAAACTAAACACATATTAAACTAGCTGCATAATTAACAAATAATGTTAAAATGAATTTTATATTACGAAATATTATCTTTATTGAATAGTACATTCATCCGGTCATAAACGCTCTCCCACTCTTCTGAATGAGCATAAATGAAACGTAAAAATTCCAAAATTACTTAAGCTTGTTTATAGAAAAATATATAATAATTTCAAAGCATTCGTAAACAGAATACTATACCAGACAGGAACGGTGCAGTACGCCCACTTCCGCGCCACGCGCCTGTCTGCCGGTGTATCGGATATTCCTCGCAGATTGTTTTCTCGACGACCACGCTTCCATTATGCTCTTATATTTACTCCATTGTGTTGTTGTCAGTCTATTGCTGTACAAACGATTCCTTTGTTTATTCCCGAGCTTCCTTCAACTCGTCCCACAAAATGATTTTTACATTCAAGTGAGAAAATAACATCCTTATAGGTATTTTGAAGCTCAAATGAAATACAACATACGTATACAAAGACCTTTTACTTTATTTTATTCTCTCACGACTAAATAAAGCCTCGTCTAAAAATAATACACTTGAGAAGACTGCGACATTGCGGTATTTGTGACGTAAACCGTTCTAAATTAACACCACTTTTTAGAAGTACGTGCACGGAATAACAATGAAGCGTAATGTGTAAAACAACATTGTTTGCAGCAGATTTATTTATTTTGTAGAATTAATTCGTTAAATAATCTTTCATTTTTTATAAACTTAATTAGTTTATGTGCAGTAGGAGATATTCAAAGACTGATAGATGGATGGATGAACGTCACTTAAAAAATAAGCAGCTAAAACTTTATATACTCAGAAACCAATTTCGCCTTTTCTTCCCAATTCACGTTTACCGAAACCAACCTCCGTAATCGCGAATATATTTATGACGACTACGTGATTCGAAAACTGATTCCAGACATCAGTAGGTACTCTAAGCAACTGCTCAAGTAATAAAAAGATATGATATTAGAATTTCAGATAAAGCTCCAACATCTATAAGCCACTCTTTCTTCGATAAGTGTATTCTTCGTATTTTGTAGAAGTTTCCGGCAACATTTCGCTTTAAAATTCTTTTTTTCATGTAAAATATTACTCCAATTATTTTTTTGTAACAGTATAAAAAATATTAAGTAGCATTGTGAATAACACGAGATTCATAAAGTTATAATATTGTTAAGGATCCACCAATCCGCGTTGGAGCAGCGTGGTGGAGTATACCCCAGGCCTTCCTCGGTTGTGCGGACAGATCCGTACCCAGCAGTGGGACATAAAAAGGGTTGAAGGCATTGTTGAGGATGCACTTCAAGTCAACGTCGGTTTTGGAAAGAAACAAAAATATTTTCTTAACATACCACTCCACTCCGGCAATTTATGATAGATGATGTTTGTTTATTTTATTTTTATTTATTTAACAGTTTTTGTACACATAAAAAGAATATAGGACAGATATAAGTAAATCTGTACAACGGTACTGCTTATTTCTAAATAATGCTATGTAATAAATATTTCATATTCATTATTCGAAGTATAAAAACTCATATATACTCGTAGGTAGGTACAGTTACATAGGCATAATATTTATCAAAGATTCTTTTTATATTGTTATTGTTTAATTTGCGATGTTTAAATGTGCTTGTAAAAAAAAACTAACAACTACGTAATTTGACCCGTTAAATACCTACTACCTATTTCAAATTTCTCATTATTAACAATTATGCTCAAAATAAGCGCAATGAACACTTAAAACAGACAGTTTAATTTAATTGTGAGCTCGTTTACAGGAGGAGATCGAGGATCGCCCGCGAGCTGCAACCTTCCTCAGCTCGCTTGCGGACTACTCCAACACGATCCCGACCGCCTCCGCCGCTGACCCCGACACCCCGAAGCCCGCGCCCCCCGCCCGCATGGGCACGCTCATTGGTGTCTATTTGCCCTGCATCCAGAACATATTTGGCGTCATCCTCTTCATCCGTTTAACGTGGGTGGTCGGCACAGCGGGCGCTATCCAGGGCTTCTTAATTGTACTCACGTGTTGCTGTACGGTAAGAATAATAAAACATTAAACATTAATAATAAAATCAAACAATTCACGGAAGAGATGAAGAAAAAATCTCTTTCTGTGTCTTGTGCTTAAACGTTCTTATAAACTCCAGTGTTTGAGCTTCTATTCTTTGGAGATGGATAATATAAAAAATATCGTCAAATTTGTGTCAACATGTATTCGCAGACAATGCTGACGGCGATATCAATGTCTGCGATTGCGACTAATGGAGTGGTACCAGCAGGAGGGTCGTACTTCATGATCGGGCGATCGCTGGGCCCTGAGTGCGGTGGCGCGGTGGGCATGCTGTTTTACACCGGAACCACGCTCGCCGCTGCCATGTACATAGTCGGCGCTGTCGAGATCGTTTTGGTATGTTTTGAAGTATTCCTGTATATAATTACTCCCTATAGATTTGCGAGACTATTTGCTTTAAAATGCTTAAGCGTGATGAAGAACAAAATGTAAAATATTTTATTATCAAAACATTTTTTTTCAGACATACATGGCTCCTTGGATGTCGATTTTTGGTGATTTCACTAAGGACCCTGAAGCTATGTACAATAATTTTCGAGTATACGGCACAGGCTTGCTGCTTATAATGGGGATGGTAGTATTCGTGGGCGTAAAATTTGTTAACAAGTTTGCCACCATAGCACTAGCTTGCGTCATTCTCTCCATTTCTGCAGTCTACGCTGGTATATTCGTAAACTGGAACGGGAACGACAAACTTCAGTAAGTAAAAAAACAGAAGACTGCAAAATATACTACAGTTTCTTAAAAAATTTAATTACATTGAGTTTTTTATTTCAGGATGTGTGTGCTCGGAAAACGGTTACTTAAGGATATTAATATTAACAATTGCTCAAAGGAAGTTGGGGGTGAATTATATCATTTATTTTGTCCCAATAATACTTGTGACCCATATTATGCTGCTCATAATGTGTCAATCGTTCAGGGCATTAAGGTATATACATGTATATAAAATAATTTGGTTAACTAACATTCTGCAATTTTATTAGAACGCTTTGTATAATAAAATCGTCTGTTTATTTTCACAGGGCCTGTCTAGTGGAGTCTTTTTCGACAATTTGCAAGACTCCTTTTTACAACTTGGACAATATATCGCATACGGAAAAGAACCGGACGACATTGAACAAATGGAGAGGCCTACTTACAATCAAATATACGCCGACCTTTCAACTACTTTCACCATCTTGATTGGAATATTCTTTCCATCAGTTACAGGTTCAAAAATAAATCATCGCTTTTTATGATATGTTAATTTATTAAAATGCATAATATAACCGTTTTCCTATTTTTAATAGGCATCATGGCTGGTTCTAATCGCTCTGGTGATTTGGCTGATGCCCAAAAAAGTATACCAATCGGAACTATTGGCGCCATTCTAACAACTTCGACCGTTTATCTGTCTTGTGTCCTTCTGTTTGCGGGAACTGTTGACAACTTGCTGCTTCGAGATAAGTAAGCATAATCTATTTTTTATTTTGTGTAGCAAATGTATCTTTATGTTTGTAACCTTGTACATATCCAGAGTTTTCTGCAATATCTTCACGACCAGATTTACCTTTTCCTTTACCGGCTTTATCAAAGCGCTGTTTATGTGTACCTGTATACTTAGATGTGTCAGTCATTCTATCAAGAAATTTAGAGCTTTGTGGTTTTGTTGCTTGGGAAGTACCTGGAACTTTACATGCAGATAGTTTATCTTTTATTTCTTTTGCGTCCAATCTATTTTCCTTAGCTAAAGATTCTATAAATTGAAGAAATGTTTTAAAATCGATTGTTTTAGATTTATATTTTTGAAACAAAATTGCAGTGTCCGTAGTAGAAAGGTTCTTTCCATCAAGTATTTTAGCTTCTTTTAACCACTTATCGATGTTAGTTAAAGTTATTTGTTTTCCATCACTGCTCGAATTTCCAAATTTTGAATATTCTTTAAACGCGTCTTGAAAAATTAGTTCCTTGTTCAGTTTGTCCACCATTGCAAATTTTGATACGAAATAACTGATGAAAAATTTAATGACAATACATCCATAGCCATCTAGATATACAAAATATTTTTGTGTTTTTAGGTTCGGTCAATCAATTGGCGGTAAACTTGTTGTGGCAAACATGGCGTGGCCAAATCAATGGGTTATTCTTGTTGGATCCTTCTTGTCAACTTTAGGGGCTGGACTCCAATCTTTAACCGGGGCACCTCGCTTACTACAAGCTATTGCAAAGGACGAAATTATACCGTTTCTTGCACCTTTTGCTGTTTCGTCGAGTAGAGGTGAACCAACCAGGTAAATACCAGTTCTTTTTAAATTGTCATATACCTCGTATGTCTTTGTAGATGATATTCAAACCTATTTTTTCTTTTCAGGGCCTTACTCCTTACGATGGTTATCTGTCAGTGCGGCATCCTCCTAGGCAACGTTGATATTCTTGCACCTCTTCTCTCCATGTTCTTTCTCATGTGCTATGGGTTCGTAAACTTAGCCTGCGCGTTACAAACTCTGTTGAAGACTCCCAACTGGCGCCCAAGATTTAAATATTACCACTGGTGAGATGATCTTTTTTATTTCAAAAGTTTTTGTCAACTATTATTTTATTTTTATAGAAAATAAACATTTTATATATTTCCCAAGGTCCCTGTCACTCGCTGGCCTTACGCTGTGCATCTCCATTATGTTTATGACTTCCTGGTTCTATGCACTAATTGCAATGGGCATGGCTGGACTTATCTACAAGTACATTGAATACCGCGGGTAAGTTATAGCTGCTTTAGAAAAAATTAAAATTATATTATGTAGTATTTCTGGGGTGAATTAACTAAATAAATTCTGTTTACTTTTTAGAGCTGAAAAAGAATGGGGTGATGGTCTTCGAGGTTTGGCATTATCAGCTGCTCGTTATTCGTTATTACGTTTGGAAGAAGGACCACCACATACCAAGAATTGGCGTCCTCAAGTACTAGTGCTTGCTAAGCTAAATGACGACCTTAAACCTAAATACCGGAAACTGCTTGCCTTTGCCAATCAGCTTAAAGCTGGTTAGTATCTTCGATGTTATTTTTTTATATTACTCCTTAATTACATATATTTTTGGATTTTTTTATATTATAACTAGATTTAAAAAAGAAGCAATGACTAAAGTACCTATAATTAAGTCAGCTCTAAGTACTCTAACAAACAGAAAATAACCAGAATATGAAAACAGAAGTTCCTTAAACACGAAAAAACACTAACGCGAAAATCTACAACTTTAACTATTTTATATCATTTCAGGTAAAGGTCTAACGGTTTGCGTATCAGTTCTTGGCGGAGATTTTACTCAACGTGCATCAGACGCAATAACGGCTAGGCAAAACCTTCGTAAATGTATGGATGAGGAGAAAGTCAAAGGATTTGTGGACGCTCTTGTCTCTCACAGTATCGCACATGGACTAAGTCACTTGTAAGTAACTCACGTTGGGAGTATGTTTTTAAAAATTAGGAAATGTATAATAATTTATTATCTAATGTTTTAACAATTACCTTTTTTTCAGTGTTCAAACAACAGGACTCGGTGGTTTAAAGCCAAATACTGTAATTGTTGGATGGCCTTATCAATGGCGCAAGGCTGAGGAAATTCCTACTTGGCACGTTTTCTTGAACACTGTTCGTGCAGTGACGGCGGCGAGAATGGCATTGCTCGTACCTAAGGGAATCAATTTCTTTCCTGATTCTTCACAAAAAGTAAGAATTGTGAAACATAAATAACATAATTTTGCGTTAAATATTTATTCTAACTATGATTAGAAGGTTTAATATAATTCATAGTGAAGTTTGTCAATATATAAAACTTTTAGGTATCCGGTAACATTGATATTTGGTGGATCGTTCATGATGGAGGTATGCTGATGCTTCTGCCTTTCCTGCTGAAGCAACACCGCACTTGGAAAAACTGCAAGATGCGTATCTTTACCGTTGCTCAGATGGAAGACAACTCCATTCAAATGAAAAAAGACTTAAAGATGTTCTTGTACCAACTGCGCCTTGAAGCCGAAGTTGAAGTTGTTGAAATGGTACAATATTTTTATTTATTTAATTGTTGCCTATTTTATTTGCAAACAACCGGGGAAGGCGAGGAGCTCACTCCAGCATGCTACTGTAATGCGGATTGATGGACATACTGGGTTAATGGCCAACCCATGAGCCATAAAATAGGTCATTAGCTGTCACCCATCAAAGTACTGGATGCGCCCGAAGTTGCCCAAAGCGGAGATATGCGCGCTACATTAATTAGTATTTCAATTCAATTCACTTTTTATCATTTTTCATTTTATTTTGTTTTCAGACCGACAGTGATATATCTGCTTACACTTACGAAAGAACGCTGATGATGGAACAACGTAACGAAATGCTTCGTGAACTGAGTCTTAATAGAAGCAAGGCACTTGGAATGGTCAGTATTGCTTTAGTTAAAGTTTAATATGGTTGGTGACATAAAAAGTGTCAAAATAACAAATATTATTGTTAATTTTGAAATTTTAAAAGCATTGAACACGACAGTTGCATTTGCTGTACAAACTAATCGTGGCTTCTCATTCGGATATTTATTTTTAACTAACTAATGTGCCATTTGTCTGTCACTGCAAACACAGATGCAAAAATTGGCGGACTATCGTGAAAACGGCGAGGAGATAATGCCTTTGGTAAAATGGTTGCATTTACCCTCGATAAAGTCCACTTTGTATTATGCATTTTAGCTGAAGTTATTTTCTAATTTAAGTTATATTAGTTTTTCTCTATCGTATCTTGCTCTTTTCTTATTAACCCCATAAGTGTGTAAATGGCATCTCTTCTTACAATGCTTCAATTTATGAATATCTTAATGTATATTTTTAGATTATTTAGACGTGTTCTTCTCTGTTGTTTCTTCTTTGTAAATTTCTCACTTGGCACTCATACCCATCATTCCACTTCCTCACGATAATGTTTGTCGTTTGGTTATGAATAGCTGTTAATATAATATGATTGGCTTTTAATGTGAGAATATGTCTTTCTTATAATTCTTCTGCCCCTGTTTTCGTTTTAAAAGTGCACTTTATTGTTCTTTAGAATCTTGATGTGTAGATGCATTTACGTGTTTAACTTGTAGCATGTTACTGTATTTACAAAAAACAAATGTGCGTACAGGTCAGATTATTAAGGGCAAAGGTTTGCTCTGGTCTTGCATTAATGCGTTGCTATTTCTAAAGGTTAGGTACGCCATTTTACCTATTTGCCATGCTGTTCAAACAGATCAATATCTCCGCTACCTCCGCCATATTCAAGCATACCACCACCCTCTTCTGCTAACTGCGTGTTCTTATAACTAAATGGAAGATATAATTCAATATTTTTTTATGTTGAAGTAAAATGCTAGGTTTATTCATAATTATATCGTCGACACGTCATTCCGCTTACATTTACAATTACCTTATAAGTAAAAATGTAAAATAAAGAAACTACAAGGTACTTATTTATTTAAAGCTCTATACACTTCCACATAAAAAGCTTGCAAAGCATGTTTAAAAATAATGCTTTGATCTTATGTTTATTTACAGTAATTAATTGTACCATTCAATGTAACGTAAACTTATAATTATTTATAAATATAATATGTAGGTATATTTCTATCACGTGAAATATTTTCACACTGAATATGCCTATTTTACCTAAAGTCACGACACCAACGCACATTACCACATATTTTACCGGGACCAATATTGTTAGCTAAGTCATTATTCATACTGGGAAGCTCTAGTGCCTTCATTTTAATTATTCGTACATTAATGTTTTTTATACATACGAACAGGTGCAAGCCATCGTAGATTATCATCACGAAGAGAAGACGGCCAGTAAGGTTCGCTTCGCGGAACCTGGCGCTGAAGCGGTCCCGGAAGACGCACCCTCGCCACCGCTCAGTGATACCGAGGAGAAGGAGAAAGATGATAAGGTTACTATTCATTTTATATATTAAATCGGCGTTATCGAAGCATCTCGCTGACTTACGAGTATCACCGGTTTCTTAAAAGATTGTCAACATCTATTTCAACTAACACGTATGCTGACTTAACAGCTCAGTCAAATCAATTAGAGTTTCTGAAATGTTGAAATCTTAAAAACTCAAAACAACGAAAGTGTTATACGATTCTCAAGGAAAAAATTACCATCAGTGTTAATTAACCTAACGTTGAAATTAAAAGACGATAGTTGATTTTTGTGTTGATGAGCCTTTTAGAAACTGGCATAGGTATATACAGTTTTTCAGCAGTCTTTTTTAATATGACTAAATTATTGCCGTTTGATGTTTTATCATTTTTAATCAATGTTTACGATACAAAAATCCTTCAGATAATATTACAGGTTACTATAACTGCAGTTAAACTGTTATTCAGGGGATTGCTTTATCTTAGGATGGAATTATAAATAATACTATCGAATAAATTACTAACTATCTAACGTCAGCAATCTCACGTCGCACCAACAATCGCACGGAACAAAACGCATAAATATATAACTTAATAAAAAATTATTACAAAAGAGTGCATTTATACTGACAAACTTTCTTTATTACATACCTATTTTTAATTATTTCAAATAAATACTTTGGTGCTACGTCAGAATAACGATACGTAACTTAAAAAAAATAAAAGGCTATTTTGCGTGTGTGTGTGTGAGTATGTGTGTGATTATTTACTTAACTATTTTATTTTTAGAGTTATAATGTGATAGATAAGATATAGAATAATATTATACATAATTAGATACCATTCTTAATGCAAAGTTTTAAATAAAGAGTGTTTTAATTTTATTTGTACAAAATTGCATTACCTTATGTTTATTTTTTTTAGAGATTTTAAAGACAATATTTTTAGTTATTTACATAAAGTTTTCCATAACAAGCATACGTCATCTGCATTATTATCAATATATTCTCATACTAAGTTGAATATTCTCACAATTTATCATCAACTGCCTGATGCTTATCATAATAAATTGGTTGACTAACTGTATTATTATAGAGATATATTCCCGCATTTAATACAGGTACATTTAATAATGGTACATTTTGATTTGATTTAAAATTATGGTTTTTATGGAAAACAAAAAAGTGTGCAAACTACGAAAAGACCAAATTCACATACATTTATTTAATTTCTTTTATAAATTCTTTAAAATTCATAAGATCTACTATCCATAGTACTGTGAAAGTGGTCAACTATGAAAAACTTAATATTTTTTTATCTGCACAGCCGTAGTCATTTTGTTTTATTTTATCTACATTAAGTTTAATTTATTCATCGTTATAAGTAATCGTAACGAGTCCTAGCGAATTAACACACGGTGGTCATATGTTTAGCAATGAGTTTTTTAGTTGAGTTGTTCAGTTTATTTCTTTCATTTCACATTAGATAAGAGATTTGATGTTTGAGTGTCCGTAGTCAGTTACTGTTACAGTTTCAAATGATATATGACATCGTGTTTCATTCGCCTTGAATCCGTCATG
>DWQK01002464.1:0-13122 GCA_018231225.1 Noctuana stator | reverse complement strand
TTTTTATGTCCCACTGCTGGGCACGGGTCTCTCCCCACAACCGGGAAGGCCTGGAGCATACTCCACCACGCTGCTCCAATATGGATTGGTGCAGATGTGAATCGTTAAATAACAAATCTAAATATAAATTAATCGCATAAATATTTCTACCCTGCTAGAAATCAAACCCAGAACCCTTAAATGGTGGACTGGAATAGTAAGATTGTTAAATATTTTAATTAGGTTTAATTTCTAGGTGATGTGTCGCCCGACATACGTGCGATAAGAAATTCGCAAGTGATTGTAACTACTCCGGAGAAATGGGACGGAATCAGTCGTTCTTGGCAGACGAGGAACTATGTACGAGATGTCGCTCTTATAGTCATTGATGAGATACATTTACTGGGAGAAGATAGAGGTCCAGTATTGGAGGTTATTGTTTCGAGGTAATTTGAACTTTATCCTCTTGAAAATAGGATTCAAGATTGAAATTTCCAATTCATTGTAATATTTATCTTCAATATAATTATTTAGCTTTAAAATTGAAAAAAAGAAAAAAACAAATAACATGTTTTAATTTTTAAATATACTACTACTTTTAATTAAACATGAAATAAGCTTTAAGATAACTGCTGTTTGAGTCAAACTTTATATAATTTACACACATCTGATATTTATCATTACAAAGTATATAGAAATATAGCATTATCAATTAGTTTTTCCTTTTTATAGAACTAACTTCATAGAATCACACACGTCGAGGCGACTGAGAATAATAGGTTTATCGACGGCTTTAGCGAACGCTAAGGATTTGGCCAACTGGTTGAACATTGGGGAAATGGGCCTCTACAACTTCAGGCCGTCGGTGCGGCCTGTGCCTCTAGAGGTAAGAATTATACAATAATAACTCTTTCTCGTTTGTGTGCTTCGGAGGGCACGTTAAGCCGTCGGTCCCGGTTTTTATCGATAGATAACAGTCGTTGAACCTAGTCGGAGGCCCTTCCGAGAAGAGTTAGCCACTAGCCCGTATCTCCACAAACCCACATTGGGGCAGCGTGGTGGAGTATGCTCCAGGCCTTCCCCGGTTGTGGGGAAAGACCTGTGCCCAGCAGTGGGACATAAAAAAGGTTGGAAGCAACTCGTTATTGCACACTTTAATGGACACAAAAGCTTCCGAAGAATTAATAATTGATTCTTCTGTTGTCCTTTATCGTCAGGTACACATCTCAGGTCACCCCGGCCGCCATTACTGTCCGCGGATGATGACTATGAACAAGCCCACCTTCCAAGCCATCCGCACGCACTCGCCGTGCGCTCCCGCCCTCGTGTTCGTGTCTAGCAGACGACAGACAAGGTAAAGTAACCCTTATCGTTATACAAATAATGACTACTTCTGATACGTACATACTTACACACCATTAAATTGACCAGTACAAATTTGAGTAGTACTTGTAAGTAAGACTTGCATCTATCTCTATATGTTCATTTTTAAATATTTATTATCTATACTAATGTAATAAAGCTGAAAAGTTTCTTTGTTTGTTTGTTTCAACGCGTTAATCTCTGGAACTTCTGGTATGATAGCTACATTTATGATAGGCTATCAAACATTACATTACAATTGTTAACGCAGGTGAAAGCGCGGGGCACAGCTAGTTAATAAAGAAATAATTTTCCTTTAATAGATTGACAGCTCTCGACCTCATCGCCTATCTCGCAGCCGAGGACAATCCGAAGCAATGGCTCCATATGCACGAGTCTGAAATGGAACAAATTCTGTCCAACATACGGGAATCCAACCTCAAACTGACCCTGGCGTTCGGCATCGGCATTCATCATGCGGGCCTGCACGAGAAGGACAGAACCACTGTTGAGGAGCTGTTTATTAATCAGAAAATACAGGTAATGAGGACTTTTACACTATTCACTATTAATTAATTATTAAAAACATTATCCACTATATTGGATAGCTGCGCTGATTGTTGGTCAAGGTATAGGTAGAAAATCTAGAAAACATAGGAACAAAAATCAGTGTAAGATTATGTGCAAAATTATAATATATATTAACATTGACAACTCAAAAGTGACATTTCTAAATGTTTCCTCTTTTGCGTCGTCAACAAACATAATATTACATTTTATAAAGGGATGCATTAAATTAATTTTAAACACTTAATTTGATTCATATAGTTTACAAATATTTTTTTCTTTTAAAACAATAACAAATCTATTACCTTGTTTAAAGTATGACGTCATAATTGTAGCCCTGTAAAAGATAAATGTTAATTAATATCCTCCACTATTATGAGCCTTATGTTAATTGTTTTAAGGTCCTGATCTGCACAGCAACACTCGCATGGGGCGTCAACTTCCCGGCACACTTGGTGGTCATCAAAGGCACGGAGTACTTCGACGGGAAGCAGAAGCGATACGTGGACATGCCTATCACTGATGTGCTGCAGATGATGGGTAGGGCTGGGAGACCGCAGGTATGGCAGGAAAATGACCTCTGTTGCTATCGTACTAATGACTATTTTAGTTTTGAATATGAATCTCATTATAAACTTCAGATAATTCGCTTTGCTACTATGGAGTATGGAGATAACGCTCAAAACGAAACTTAATATTTTTAACGTGTAGATTGAGTTTGATAATTTTGTCATAATTATAAAAAATATCGAATACTAGCGACCCGCCCCGGCTTCGCACGGGTGAATATTTATACATATAAACCTTTCTCGTCAATCACTCTATCTATTAAAAAAACCGCATCAAAATCCGTTGCGTAGTTTTAAAGATTTAAGCATACAAAGTGATATAGGGACAGAGAAAGCGACTTTGTTTTATACTATGCAGTGATGTCGTTTTACGGTACAGTACGACAACGAAGGCGTGGCCGTGGTGCTCGTTCATGATCAGAAGAAGAACTTCTACAAGAAGTTCCTGTACGAGCCGTTTCCTGTTGAATCTAGTCTACTCAGCGTGTTGCCCGACCATTTGAACGCCGAAATTGTTGCTGGTAAATAACTATTGTAAATCTTTATCATTTTGGAAGCGTGGAAATTGACTTTTGATAGTTTAAATTATGACTTGGACTAAAAGGAAAGTTTAATAAAAATCCGTGCAGTGGTTTAGTAGTTCTGCGTGTTCATACAAACAGCCAATAATTTTAAATTATGTACTATTGTTTTAGCCTCTCCAATTTCATTCTATGACAATATTCGTTTATTTACTTGCTGACTTGCTCGAATTAAGATTTATTCACTGCTAACAGCGATTGCAGTATCCGAACGCACCAACTTATTTAATAACCCTATTTATATATTTTAGTTATTGCCTATATTACCGTTATTATGTAACGCACTATCATTATCGTAATAAAATAACCAAATCAACTATTTTACAATCAAAAAAATTGATTTAACTAATTATTTTATTTCAGGTACAGTACAAACTAAACAAGATATTCTGGATTATCTAACATGGACGTATTTCTTCCGGCGCTTGCTCAAGAACCCCTCATACTACAACCTCGAGAGCTTAGAACCTCAAGACGTAAACTATTACTTGTCTAACTTAGTCCGGACCTCAATAGACTCGCTAGCGAATTCTAGCTGCATTGAGATTGAAGAAGTAAGTATGTGCTTTTACACTGTCAACATTCTTAACCGAAACTGAAGTAGTAAACCCATTATAGTTCATTTATAAGTTTTGACTTGACATGTGTCAGAAAGAGCGTGAGATTGGGTGTCACCCACGTAAGATTGGGTGAGATTCGGCTCGCTGTATTAATCATGTTGATTTCTCAAAAACTTTTTCAGTTTCAAACTTTTATCCCTATTAAAACACTTAAAGAGTATGAAAATTAGAGTGTTTTATATTAAAAATACTACTAAATATTATATTTTTTGTTTCAGGACCAGCGCACGATCCACAGTACATGGATGGGTCGTATCGCTTCATACTACTACCTCTCTCACAAAACGATGGCCCACTTTAGGTCGAATCTAAGAAGTGATCTCAAAGTCGACGATCTATTGCGAGTGCTGGCTGATGCTGAAGAGTACGCTACACTTCCTGTGAGGCATAATGAAGATGTACTTAATGGGTGCGTACATTATTTTATCTTAACGGCATTGAAGGTTTCGTGGGTAGACATGGTGTGTAATAAAAGTATTACCCAACTGATTGGCGAAAACGAAAAATGAACCATACACCTTATCAGACTTGTCAAGTTCTTTTAAGTTAATTTATGTTTTTATTGTAATGATAATTTTATTAAATGCCATAAATTATTAATTTAATTGTAATTTCAATTTTATTACTTTTTTTCTAGGGAACTGTCCAAACTATGCAGTTTACCAGTGGATTCGCTAACTCTGGACTCCTCAAACGTGAAAGCGTTCTTGCTGCTTCAGGCACATCTCACGAGACTGCCGCTGCCCAACACGGACTATCTCACTGATACTAAGTCAGTCCTCGATCAGGCTATAAGGATAATACAGGTTAGGATTAGTGAACTGTTCAATTTTTATTTCATTCAACCGGTCAACCATTCAGATTGGGTTCATAAAAGTTTCTTAGCCCGATTCCTAGCTGGTAATAAAATAAGTTCAAATGACGAATTTAGATTTCTATTTCCGGACTGGGTTTGTGTAATTGTAATTTAATGTGTGTATGTGTGTGTGTGTATGTGTGTTTCACGGACAAAGCGAGATGCGGTAAAAAAATATATTAAAAAAAAATATTGTGTATTTTCTCTATTTGCAATAATTATGCATATTTTTTGAACAAATGCCTCCTAGCCTCAAAAGAAGGGTAAGCTCAAACCAAAATTCAATTAATTCAAAACTTAAACCCACAGGCAATGATAGACACGTCGGCTGAAAACGGCTGGTTATCCGCCTGTCTGTGCTGCCAGATGCTAATGCAGTGTATCGTGCAAGCGCGGTGGCCGACTGACTCGCCCCTCACTACTCTACCGCACATCGAATCCGAGCATCTGTACATGTTCTCCAACATGGCGAAAGATACCAGGAAGCCGTGTACCACGTTGAACGGACTGAAAGTTGCGTGCATGAGGGATTATGAGCTCCTGGCCAAGTATGCGAGGCGCGAGTTTGAGGAGAATCGTATTGAACAGATCCACAAGGTCAGTAGATTAATTCTTTACTAGTTTATGCTCTCGACCTATATGATGGCGGTAGTTTGCTTCATCCTACTAATGCCTTCAACCTTTTTATATCACACTGCTGAATATGCCTTTTTCAATAGAATATTTTATGAAATGGAGTATTGAGAACATTGTTTGTTTCCAGGCAATCTGTGATATGCCCACACTTGATATTAAAATCAGTGTCCGCGGCCTATGGTTTGACAGTGACATTGAACAAGACAAACGTGTGCACCAACCACCGTCCAGGGATCAGTGGATGCCACTGCACGCCGATCAGGTAGTGTTTAATCAAATATAGCATAAATATAAATGTTATAAAAATTATTTGTTTTTAACAATTGTCATTTATAACCATCAATATTCTTTTTAAACCATTATAAAACTGACCTTTTCAGTAACATTTCAACGTAGAGTATATCATGGAGAGATAAACAGCTTTACAACTGCTACAACTACAGCAACAATGACTGGTTAAAGATTCGTCTTTATCTATTTTCATTACTATAAGTTAATAATAGCATAAAAATAAAGTAATTTTCACTATTCTTAAACCCCAAAAACAACGAAAAAAACAACATAGTTAAACCGTTCTAAAAAAATTACATACAGCCGAACATTTAACCTCCTAAAACTTTTGAAATCGGTAATAAACGCCATCCGTCCAACAGGAATACACGCTCGTGATAGAGACGAACCGTCGCGGCGGCAACGCGAACAGCGTGCTGTGTCCGCGCTTCCCGCGCGGCAAGGCCGAGGGCTGGAGCGTCACGCTCGGACACCTCGAGCGCGGAGAGCTGATCGCCTTAAAACGGACACCTGCTAAGGGCACGCATCAGCTCAACTTTCACACCCCATCGCAGACAGGTTAGTTGATAAAACTAGTTAAGTAATTATACTCGCATATAAAAGTTGGCGATGCGACGCCGAGCGCGGAGAACTGATCGCATAAAACGGGTGCCCACTAAGAGCATGCATCAGGTCAATATAGCACGTCGTCGCACGAAGGTTGGTTCATAAAACCGGTCAAGTATAAGAGCTCTGTATCATTCCGTCAAAACAGGACATAGATAATACTTAAGGTAATCAACAGATTGGTTATTGAGTAAGTGCATGATTCGTAAAATTCATTTGTTTCTGTACTCTCTGTATTTATTACTCTCTTTATATTTTATTCTGATTTTTAGTGTTCTGTTTACAGGTCGCCTGATATACACCGTGTACATTTTGAGTGACAGCTACATGGGACTTGACCAACAGTATGACCTGCAATTCAATATCTTAGACCCCTTGCCAGAGGAGGCAGTTCAAAAAGTATATGATGCAAGTGAAAAAGTTATTATTGAATAAGCGTATTTAACAAAAGAAATTATTATATCACTGTTGTACCTTGTTTTATTGAAATAATTTTACTTTTACATTATTTTCAAATATTACATACATACATAAAATCGAGCCCAAACACATTTTTCGCCACAAGGCATAAATATCTGTATGCATATTCATATATTTTATCTTGCACATAAAATATGTATTTTTCTACACAAAGAAGTACCGTAACTTAAAGTGGGTAAAAGCAAAGTTAAATGCATTCTTTGTTTCCTCATTTTATTTACAAAAACAGCAATACAACAAATTACAAAGCAATCTAAACAAAGCTACTTATAAACAATGGATTTTATCAGTTTGATTTCTAAAATGAATTATCAACAATTAAATCTGCTTATTCTATATGCAACACACAAATACAATAAGTACTCTGTAACAGTACTTTAAATGTTCTGACTTAACGTTCACTTAATAGCAATTACATAAAAATAGAATTATTAGAAAAATAGTTTAAAAATATATTTGACTAATAATCAGCACACTTAATAATGTCACAATGGTTTAATGATTTCTATCAACTTTGTGGATGTTTTATGCATTACAATTAAATTTTTAACAGTAGGTATGAATCTATGCTTTCATTATGATTGGAATTAAACGATTTTACCAATAATATTGATGTTATAATACACCACTAATTTTGTAATCTTTTATTAGTCTCATTAGCACTACTTACCTGTTAAAGGGGCATTTTACATAAACAAAAGTAATTTTAACGGCCAAATAATTCCTTAGGACTTATTTAATATGATGAAATAAGCCCTAACTCTAACAGATATTTACACTTACTGGAAATTTTACGGTTAGAAGCTACAAGAACAATTACCTATCAATCTCTCCATTACAACAATTACTCACAAAAAATATTAAAGCAGTTCTTACAAAGTTCTCTCCACTGCATCTAAATATAGCTATTTGAGATCAGGAATACTTCCTTATTGATTGACTAAGTTTAGTTTTAGAATGTTAGCACAAATTATGAATATTCACATTGCATCTAAGAAAATTACAATAAAATTTTGAACTCCAAAATGTCTGAATCATATTATTAAAGAATCTTGTTTAATCGTTTTTAATCAAAGTTATAAGTCACAAAACTATCTAGCACACACATTTACAAAGAGTGCTGTTATAATAGCATTCATGTTAGAATCATAATTAAAAGCAAGAATGGAATACAAGAAAGTTACACATGAATAAGTGAATCATAGAAATCAAAGATTATTTCTTATTCAACACTCAAACAATATCAAATATTGTAGGAGTGTTGGCTGTATGTTATTTTTTCTTCTTCTCTTCATATTCAATCGATCTGACCTCTGAAATAATCTGCCTTTCCCTTGTCAATATGCCATCCAACTGCTCAGTGAATGCTTCAAAGGAGAATTTTGTTTCAAACCTTTTACGTCCAGATTCGCCAAGTCTCTCGCCTAACTCTGGATTCAAGATCAGTTTAGCCATGGCATTTGCTATAGAATCACTTGCAGGGTTACATAAAAAGCCTGTGACATCATTGACTATGGTTTCAGTAGGCCCCCCACTATTCACAGCAATTACAGGCTTGCTATAATACATTGCCTCGAGAGGCACTATACCAAAATGCTCATTTGAAGGAGTATATACCAAAGCTTTGCAATGATACAACAATGAAACTTTTTCAACGTCTTTAGGTGATTTCATAAGAGTCACCTTGTCTTCTATATCTAATTCTGTTGCCAAGTCTGTCAGTTCTATGTAATGCTCCATATTCTCTAAATTGATGGGGTCAAACCCTCCTGCCATAATCAAATGCACTTTATTCCAATCTGACTCACTTAATATATGTTTTAAATTTTCCATAGCTCTTAGGGCCAATTGTAGATTTTTTTTCCTCTCAAATCTATTTATTGATAAAAATATAAACTTATCAGTACCTAAAGGAACAATCTCCTTCAAAGGTTTAGGTGGTGTTGCTTTGAAGAACTCAGTATTAATGGAAGGATAGCAAATATCTGGTATATCCTTTATTTTCTGAAATGCATCTTGATACACTCTGGCTGTATATTTGCTGTTAACAAGCACTTTGTCAGCTTGGGCAGTTGACAATTCCTCCAGCCAATTGAGTGGCGCTCGATACACTTTTTTAAGTACACCACCTTCTGCAGAAAGTAACTTGTCTGGGTGATGGCAGTAAAATACAACGCGGAAGGGGCCTCTAGCCATTTTTAAGAAAGGAATGCATAGTGAAATCAAGTCGCAAAACACTAAAGTCGGTTCTTCCACCGGGATGACATACCACGCTAAATAAACAGCAGCGTAGATCATTCGTGCGTAAGCACACGCAGCCTTGAATCTGCCGAAAATGGACCGAGGAATCCAGTCGCCCACAACAGTGACAGGGAAGGTTCCATCTCTGGTTTCAGCGAAACAATGCGTAGGATCGTGATGATTTGTAAAGAAAGCGACGTCGTGTCCTTTATTCTTGAAGGCCAATGCGGCATCGATAACCAAACGCTCGGCACCACCGATACCTAAATCAGGGTGGAGGAATATTATTTTCACCATTTTTTAGTACCTATTATAAATTCGTTATACCAAATTTATTTTTATAAGACACGTAATCAAAAACATTATTGATTTTTTTATTTGAATTTCACCACACCATCAAATTAGTGGATGGAAAATAATTTAGAAATAACTTGTCAGTGTCAATAATTGTCAATATTGACAACTTGCAATGACAGCTTGACACTGTGGCCAGATTATAAAAACTTGAACAGATGAAAAATTTACATACATAAATCAAAACAAAGTATAAAAAATTAAATGTTTGTGTAAATTATTTGTTAATTCTTTGAGCAAAATACAATACAGCTCTGTTAAAAATCCATTACAGTTTCTCTACAAATAAGGAAGGAGCGAGTAAACTTAAATACTTTTCCAACTACCGTCCTACATTGTTTTACTACCTACACTAAGATAGAATACAAAATAGATTATTAAATTACATATTTATTGAATGTAATGAAATATCTGACGTTTGTAGAACATTAAAAACGAATTATTGTTGTTGTTGTTTTTTGTATTAAAAATCACCATTTCAATTATAATGGATGTGTGAACTTGCCACATATGATTACAACCATGAAAAAAACCATTTTCTATATTTTCTCTTTATAATCCATGGTAAGATAAGCACTTAGTATATTTTTTATCAATAAATATAGTAAGTGCTTAATAATCAATAAGTAAAACAACCTAATTTTACATCTAAGCATTTATTTTCATGAGCTTTCTCTTAAAGACTAATATAATGTAATAATGAAAATGCAAGTACAAAAAATACAATAAAATGGAAACTAATTGCTCACTATCAATGTACGTTATAAGAATTAAAGTTCATCCTTCCTTTCAATCTTTACAAGTTCTACATGGAATGTAAGTGTTGCAGACTTCGGTATTTTTGGAGGTGCCCCTGCTTCTCCATAGCCTAATTCGGGTGGAATGACTAGTTTTCTCTGTTCTCCCTCACACATTCCCATAAGCCCCTGGTCCCACCCCTTGATAACTTGGCCAGCTCCGAGAGTGAATGTCAAAGGATTTCCTCGAGGAATGGAACTGTCAAACTCTGTGCCATCATCCAGAGTACCCTGAAGCAATACTTTTTTTATTAAATACATACTTTAGTTAATAAATGCAAGAGAGAACAAACAATGGAACAAGAGAGAACAAATAATTTAATTATTTTTCTAATTGTTACTATACCGTATAATGCATGTGAAGCAGATCTCCTTTCTTGCTTTTAACAGAACATTCTGCGGGTCTCTTTTTAACTCCAATTTGCAGCTTTTTTGGAGCGGAATCACCAACGACTACATGTGAAAATACACTCATAAAAACTATAATAAATATGGTGATTTTACACGCGTTTACAATGGCAGTGTTCATAGTTAAAGAAAAAAGGTTTACGTTTAGGGATTTACGATTTTTTGTTTAGGAAATTTGAGTTTATTAATTTTTATTGATAATAATGAGGTGATAAGCGATAAGGACCCTATGGTTAGTTAGATTATTTTTAGTGATTCTCCAGCCTCCTCCTGCCTGTCTGCACATTGTCATTGACTAGTGTTGTCAAATTCAATTTTGAAAATGTCGCTAAAAAAATATCAGCAAAGAGAAAATATTCTTAGGGTGCGTTCCAGCAGGAGCTCATAACTATGACGCTATTCACGTCACGTGCATAATTACGATCGTCATGAGCGCCCACTGGAACACTTAGTACGACATCTCAGTTGTCTGTGTCTAAATTTTAAATCTATTTATTCTATACCGACGTCACTGTCAGGCGTTAACATCACCTATTTTGACGTTTCTAATTATTTGTTTATGTATGTATACATTTTAAATAATGTTTAAAATATAATAAACTTATAGTACATACCTATAATTTATAAGTTAAGTTATCTATCTATTGACTGGCGGTGCATAACCAGTCATAATCAGAATGTTTCAACCAGATGGCTATAGGAAATTCTTGCTTAACAGAGCAACTGCTACACAACCCATTACAGAATACATAGAGGGTTGTTTAGCAAGCAATGATGAGGGTGCCGATCACGCTTTTCACAAAATTATGGTATAGTATAATAAATTTTATGTTATAAACAAGTATTACAGGAAGGTTTGTCTCAACTTTGACTGTATATTATCAGAGAAGCACACTTAATACTTGGCAGGATAAAATCAAACTAAATCATGTAACCCTTATGATCAATAATGAAAAAGTTTTTGTTGTTCTAAAAATATTTTTATCGCATATATTCGTACTTTTCAGGTTCTACACTTTGCTGACAGTGATATCAATTTATTTAACATCATAAGTGAATATTTCGGCAGCTACCTGGTACCGGTGCAGTACCAAACTCAAAACATTATGACAACATTTTACACTAGCAATTTAAAATTGATATTAAAAATAATTAAACTAGATTTCATTTTCCCATACAATAGAAACATGTACAACATAGACATTCTCTTTAACGATAAAACTTCAGTTGAATGCTTTGGCAGCAAAATGACTTTGGATGATATTGTTGGAAATGTTATCAGTAGAAGATTTAATGAAAATTATGAACTAAATCTATCTGATATTTGTAATGATCCAGGTACTGTTTGAATCATTGTGCCCTTTACTCTATAGTCTGTTTAAATATAATTGGTTTGAGATTTAAAAAAATGTTTCAGTAGAATAACTCTTGTGCTTTGTATGCTTTGCTACATATCTGCCTGCCTACATCCCTTTTATGGCCCATTGCTGGTCATAGTTCTTTCCCCACAACCAGGAAAAACCTAAAGCATACTACAGCAAAACGCTCTGATTGTAGCATGTTATATAAAATATTTTACTCTGATTATATTTAGATATATTCGAATTGCATATAGATTTATTGCTATTCATAGATACTCAAAGAACATATCGCACCCTTAGTATTAAAAGGGCATATCTCAAAAATCTTTACTTTTGGGAAAACGATTTTAAAGATTGAGCAACTTCATTCTTTTCGTTTATTCACTTATAACATTTTTATTTGAAAAGGTAGGTCAAAAATATATCTAGGTATAAAATTTACAGTATTATTGCTGTGTAATGAATAATTGACACATTAAAAAAATTACAATTTAACTATAAAAAAAACGTTTCAAAAAAACCTCTTTCAAGATAGGCCCCTGTCCTACCATGTTTTTTTAAATTATGAGGGCTTCTTATGAATTATGCCTTTTAATGTTTAAAGATTTACAATTTTATAAGTTGCAAGTTGAAATGTGGCTGTGTAGTAATAATAATGTTTAAATACTAAATAATAAAAGTGCACTTTTTAAAGGAGTTAATAGATGAGATAAGCAAAAAATAACTTTATTCTCAAAAAACTTAAAAGTATTTCAAAAGTAATTGACATGCTGTGTTGGCAGTACACATAAATCAAATAATAAAAACAAGGTTTTTAGATCCTCTGTTACATGCATACGGCTGGCTTTTATCTTCTTCTTTATTTTTCTTCGTATTCTTATTTATTTTTCTATTAAAAATGACCATAAAATATTTCTTATAAAAACCAAGTTTTTAGTCTTAGTAGAAATGTATTTTTCCCAAAAGTTTCGTTTTATCTTTTGTTCTTTTGCTTCCAATTGGTAGTTTCCGTTTTCTTGATCTCTTGTCCAACAAGTTTATTAGAAAATTTTGTAAGCCTACAAGAAATAACTGACACTGCCAACACAAAATAACCATTTGGTTGAACCTGACGTTGTTGCTGCAACAACATAAAAAAATACGTCGAGATCGTCATTTATTAGAAATTCCAGTTCATCTTCTAGCTCCAACAGTAGCAGTTCGTCATCTTCTAGCAGTAGTTCTTCTTCTCGTAGTTGTTCGCCAGCACAAGTAAAACCTACGTGCCTCATCAAAATATTAACTGAAAGTACAGCGTTGATGTTGTTGCAGCAACAATGTCGGGTTCAACCAAATGGTTCAAAATTCAAAATTCAAAAATTTTTATTCATCATAAGGTACACGTATACACTGGATGAACGTCAAATAATTCGGT
>DWQK01002463.1:0-13123 GCA_018231225.1 Noctuana stator | reverse complement strand
GGATTGGGAAAACATAGTCTTATTAAAGGGTTGATTAGTGGCTAGTTGTTTTTCTACCTGTAGGCCCTTTAAATTGATCGTCTTGTTACTTGTTTTGTTTTTGTTCAAAGGTTAACGACGCTTCAAAATGTTGTGGCAAAACTAGTGGTCGCGACTCTTAACCATCGCTTTGAAGTGTTTGCAATTCAATCGTCTTACCGCGAATGCCCAGAACCATGATAACCTAGTTGATAAGGCGCCCGCTACTCATAGGATGGTAGTGGGTTGCAATACTACTCGCGGAGATTTACTCGTATATCGCAAACAAGAACAATTATCGTTATAAAAGATTCAAAAATATTACAAGGCATGTTCACCCAAATAACCACACAAAATGTTGGTTCTCTTTATCATGTATGCGACAACATTGAGAGCGATAACCAAGTACATTATAAATTCATATCAACTCAAACTTGATTGGTGGTGACATGATGTATTCGTGCATAATTCAATATGGCGGGAGCGTCGCGCCGCCGGGCGTCATAACCCCTCGATCACATTAGGAAATTGCCTGATTGCCGAAAAATTACACCCGCAGGCTTACACCATGAGATAGAAATTTCCCAACAAAATAGTGCTTTAATTTTAGGGACGCGTGTCTTTTATCGCTTGTCACCGTCCGCGTCGCTTTCACCCGCCGATCTTAATAAAATGGACAGTTTTGAATATCCGCCCAACATCTGTTCCTGATAGGATCCGAACTGACGCAGTACATTAAAATATAGTAGGTGTTTTATTTTGATTAAAATACGGTACGGTATGTTTATCGTAATAAAATTTTTATTTCCGATCCTGTTTTTTCTCTTTGTCCTTTGGAATTAGGAATTTTATACTCTTCAGTGCTACAGTATTAAAGATAGAGCAAAAACAACGCTAAAACAGACTTCTTATTGGTTTACAATTGTTTGAGTAACCATAAATATATATAGAATAAGTATATATAGGATAAGTAAATATAGGGTAGATGTTACTACCGTAATGGAAATGGCACGGCATGCATCTAAGTTGTGCCCTTTCATAAATTTTTTTCGTTGCTGTCATTTAAAATTCGAGAACGTAAAAATACGTATAGCGAGCCTTAAGCGCTGTAAAGACTGAAGCAATGCCACCGCGCGCCGCCGCCGCCTCAGCAGATTTCGTCAACGGTAATCCAATATGGCCCATAAGACGGCTGCGGTCAGGGTGTTTGGGTTAAGTTGGAGAAGAAGCGTTTTGTTTCTCTTATCAGGCCTTTGGTTTTCTTATAAGCCCTGCTTGTAGGTGAGCCATGAAGCATTTTACTGTGAGATCAGTTTGAATGCCGGGCGATTCTTTTAATAATTACAATACTTAATCATCTTCATTTCTTACTGCTTGAAAGAACTAAACTTATACAGTCACGGGGGTACCACTGTCGACCTCGTAACCCACAGTCAAAAAAGTTTTGTGTCAAACCCTTGTGTTTCAGTTGTGTACGTGCAGTTTCCGGAGATACTTTATTTCAGGCACTATCTCGGTCCTTATGAGTAAGTAGGTTCACATTCATTTACGGCCTCATATTTGGCTCTCTCATTTTGAAGTTAGACGTAGGTGTCCATGAGTTGCAGTGACCCCTTAACATCAACTAACATACTTGATAATATCTTAAAAACGATTGTAACGCTGGGCATAAAATTGTTGTTTTGAAGTCTTAAACAAGAGTTAGTAAGTATTTTATAAAAGCAGTAGTTTAAAGTTTACGTAAAATATCAAGCACATTCGCTTACAACTTGAACGCTGCGTCAACATAAAGATGAAACAGGAATATTCTCAGTTTTGCCACGTTACCGATTTGGTATTTAGCGAAATTTATTAAAAACGGGTCTGTTGAGGAAAAATGATATTACCTACCTACATAAGTGTAATAATTATGAGAGATATTATAGTTATCTAAATATATAATTATAACTCGCGTTACGAAAAAAACCGACTTCAAAGTTAACACGCACATACTTAAATGTAAGACTTATACAGTTTACTCTTAGATTCCGTAATCACAACTGGACCAAATTACAAAGAACCAAGCGGAAAGCATTAGATTTCAAATAAACGGTTCCCCCAGTCAAAAGTTATGAGGTCACAAACAAAAAAATACTATCGAATTGACAACCTACTCCTTTTTTAAAGTCGGTTGAAAATAGGAGTATTCATGTACTGAAAACTATAGTTGGAACCGGCTTAAGTACCATTGGATGACCACTACTGATGATCATTAGTGTTGAAGAGGGCGGCCCAGACCGCTGGTTCCGGTCGCGTTATTAGATGGCTCTCGTCAAGCCTTGTTAGGTTTCAGTCTGAAAGCTTCCGGCAATTAGATCGACTTACTCTGTGAATTTTGATAGACACGGGATTCTGTTTCATTATTTAGAAATTCGCACAGATTAGTAACTTTAATTATATAAGTAAACTACATTCTTCTTATACGGAAATTATAACTAGGAAGTTTGATACTAAACTCCTCCGAAACGGTTCGACCTCTCGACCGATTCTTATTAAATTTTGTGTACATATACATATATAGCACACTAGTATCATAACCACTACATGTATATCAGCCGATTCTTCACGGGTACATGCACAATTTCAATTTAGTCTTAATTTTCTCCGAAATCCTACAAAAATGGTTGCCCCGTATCTATGCCTAAGCCGGCTCACGCATACAAATTTATCTAAAGCCTTATTAAATTAACACGCGGCAATAAATTTTCAAGCAGCCCAAAATTAATCTACGCCGAGTTGCTAAATGAAAAATAATAAGTTAACTGTTTATAATACCCATTTTCAATATTAAACAAAGATCACATTTTTTGTGTTTCAATAAAACGTAACAGGGTCCTAATTTATTCCAATAATTTGTTGCTTGTAGATAATTTAAGCTTATTGCGTCTTAAGGATATACATATAGATGCAAAGTCGCGTATTTAATCTAGCAATTTTTTTATAATAATCCAAGGCAAGGACGTATCCGCCATGTTGTGGATGAGGTCAGGGCACTCCCAACGGAGGTTCTACAATAGATTTATGAGCGGAACCCCGAACTTCGCGCACAGATGCTTTTGTTGTTTTAACATATCTATTGCTGTGTTTTGGTTTTAGGGGTCGGTAAACGTTGTCGAGCGGCAACCTGGATACCAGGGCACTATGACTCATTAAGTAGTTAAAGTTAGGTGGTAAAACTGTCACAGAGAGCTGGTTGTGTTTCTTTTGGGAAGAGGATGCCAATAACAATTTATTTAAGGCAGCTATGTCAGTCCTCATCGATAAGAATACCTACGCAGATGATCTTAGTAGGTATTTCTATCCTACTAGAGGTTGCACTCAGGTGTCCATGGATTGCAGTGACTTCTATATAATACAAAAATGTCCGAAACCCTTTTAACCTCAACGATTTCTTCCTTAGCAAAATTGCCTAACTAACATTTATTATATGGAACAGGAACTTTGTGTGATCAATTGCAGCGAAAATCGCTTGCACGCTCCGAAGACTCTGCGTACCATATGGCTGCGAGCGTAGAATATGCTCGAGTGACTCTCGACCGTATGTACATGCTCGACTGATTCTTTCAGTCGAAATGCTATCTATCTCTTTGAACTTGCCGAAGAATCTTGAGAATATTTCTTGCTAAATAACTACCTTTTTGACGTTGTATGTTATATCAAAACTTTGTGCCCGTTTAGTTAGCTTTAGTTTAAATTTTGTATATCCTACTTTTAATATTGTGAACCATAATAATGGTTACTCTTAGGTAATGGCTAAAGGAAATTAGTTGGAATTTAGGTAGTTTATAGCCTGGTTTAAAATATATTTTTTATAGAATAGGTAACAATATAATCTACTAAACTAAGTATAAAATTACTTCGTAGGTACAGATGATACTATAATTTGATAAAATTTCATCAGATTGTGTTTAGTAGATTTAACGAGCGTGCACTATAAGTTTATGGGAAGTACCTATTGTTAATCGTCTAATAATAGGGTTATATTAAGGATTTCTTATATAACTAACAGTAAAGACCTTGCATACAATTTAATTAGTCGTAATGTCGACACTCTTAAACAAGTATCTATAGCAGACCATATTAAGAAATACTTAATTAACCCGAAAACCTTCTAATCCATTCTATTATATTATGTATACCAGCACCATATAGGCATTATATAGGTAATCTATTATACACCAGCACTCCACAGATTAAAGCTTTAATTTAAGTTTAAAGTTATAAATTTAGATGCTCACTTTTGTACCCCTGTTTTCGCTTCATAAAGCACGTTTTGAGACAAGCCAGACGGCGTGTCTTCTAAGGCCTAATAAAATTAAAACTTATGCGATTTCCACAGCCGGACCGAACTTGGCTTTCCTCACCGCCACTTGGCCATACTTACGCTTACTTTAACTTACTTTACCCATAATTTACTTGTCATACTTACTTACAACTTACTCGGGCTTAATTTTAACTTACATTTAATAATGGCAAGCGTTGCGGAATGCATAAATTTCTTATAAACTTCGTGAAGTAATGGCGTATAAATTTTAAAGTGTTTATTTAGGAGTTCGGTGTCTACGTAAACATCTGAATTAACATTTTATTAAAAATTTATAAATAATAACTTCTATATATTATAACTTACGCTTTCAAATGCTAAATTAAAAAAAATTATTACATCGTGTGAACTCTTTAAAAAAAGCAATACATATTTTTTATGCTTTAAAAGTCCAATTATTATTTGTACTATAAATAAAATACCTATTTTAAGAATCATAGGCGTAGGCAGCGAAGGGTTCGAGATCACGCAACCCAAAGTATATTTAGAATGCTTAAAGGCTTTAACTAAAAGAAAATTTCCAAGAATCACGATACCATATAGCTAGTGAATAGTTTTATCGTTGCCGTTAAACGTTAAATCATTAAATTATATAACGTTAAATCACAAAAATTTATATGAAAAATTAATACCCAAAATAAAATTTCCATTAAAATATGATGTATGCTCGTGAGATGAGCTCATTTCTCTCGTATTAAACACAGTCCATTAAACTCTTCCAAGTTTAAATTACCAACCTAAATAACTATTTCCTTGCACACGCTTTATACCAAAACATAAAACTTATTACCCGCTATATATCATTTTCACGGCTTTGTGCAACTTAACTATAAGTTTAGGATAAGTTAAGTAGAAAACTTAACTCGTTCCGTATGCTTCGCCGTTATTCTGAACAAGTTAAAATTTATCCACGGCTAAGTGTGACCAAGTTGCGTAAAGTTTTGAGTAGAGTGAGTTAAAATTTAGTCGTCGGTGACTATGGTTAAGTTTAACCATGTTGCCAATTTTCAGTCAGTGCTCAAAATTATGTAGTTTTAAGTGCTTGTGGTCTGATAACAAAATGACTAGACGTTAGTAGTAAACTTACTAACTGCTTGAAATAAAAAAAATTTGGGCTCGGCTGAAACGTTAAACATTTCCAGATTAGTACTGTAGCAGTGAACATAAATGTGATATCATAATCTCTCAATCTATCATAATATGATGACATTTAAATATTATTTAAATGTTCAATGTAGTCAGTGTGATAAGTATGAAAGTTATAATGAAAATAATGACAAATATAGGAAAAGATGAACATGAATACGATAATAACCACGATGTTGATGTAATAACAATGAAAATCATTAAACATTTAATTGCACTAGATTTTAAACCTTATTTAAACTGTATTTAGAATTATAATCGTGTTCATGTTTATCTTTTAAAAATGTAGCTAGTGATGTGT
Source organism: Noctuana stator (assembly GCA_018231225.1). Lineage (NCBI taxonomy): Eukaryota > Metazoa > Arthropoda > Insecta > Lepidoptera > Hesperiidae > Noctuana > Noctuana stator. The sequence goes on along the minus strand of DWQK01002463.1, from coordinate 7,295 downwards.
ACTTACATGTTATAGTATGTATGTTTATCTAAAATTGACAACGTAAATCTCGATCTAACATCGATTCAACCACAAATTCTAAACTGACAAGTTATTGGATCCACACACTTAATCCTATAATGAATTCCACACCAAGTTGCGAGCTCTAAGGAAGGCATCTTATCCATAGTGCCCGCCACGGGATAGTTCCTCAAGTTACCAAACTCACAACAACTTGCCAACTGTAGGGTCTGTCGTTATCCCTTTGTGTCCTTTGTGTTACATTAGAATGACTCGAAACTCAAATGTTAAAAGATGATTCAAATTAACTTTTAGTTTCAAGTGATTCAAACGTCATGTTACAAATCTAACACTTATAATATAACTAGTTGTGCCCTGCGGTTTAACCCGCGTTAAGAATTGTAACGTATTTGCTTTATGGCCTATAACCTTCCTCATGAATGTAGCTATCATACACGAAAAGAATTTTTCAGTTCCGACTTGTAGTTCCAGAGATTAGAGCTGTTAAGTTAACATACGAGTTAGTTAAATAAGATTTTATTTGTCTTAACCGTCGGTGTATCTCATATTTAATGGCTACATATTGTATATTATATTAATATTATTTAAATTAATTTCATTTAAAACCTTTTTCTAGCGATAAGGCCTCCCTATGTAATATTTATTTATTTATTGTTTCATATTTGTGATTCTTGGTGCCAATAAAGAATATTTGTATTGTATTGTATTAAACTGTAAATAAATAATTTTTGTAGTCATTAGACAGCTTACGGACCGTTCAATGATGCCGTAACGTTTTTTCCGTTTCTCATTTTAATTGAATAGCGAATTTTCATGAAAACAAAATTTATTATTTTTAAAATATATACCCCGTCACATTCATCAGCGAGCCTTTGTGCCAGTAATTAAAATACGCTTCAGATTACAAAACGTGCGTGTATGAAATTTATGTCGGACAAAATGGCGGAAGAGTTAGGGTGACAAGTTTTTAATGTTAAATCGGGATTGACTATAATATTATAGAATACAAGTGCAAATCCTGATTTTACTTAGGACGGTTAAATTTGGGACTGTCATCGTTCCAATGTAGTGGAAAATATTGTGTCACATAAAATTCGAATATTTTGTATGATTGACTAATATTATTTTTATTTAGAAATATTTAAATATGTTGTAGATAGAGTGCTTAATTTTAAAGGGTTGTTATTTTAAATTCTAATTATTTTTTAAGGAAGGAAGGAAGAAAGAATTTATTTTTCACAAGTCAAGAGTGCAAAATAATGGCAACAATAAACAGCCTAACAGAGAAACAAGTCGTCAATATAAAAAATCTGAAAAATCCAGGAATTCCATTAATTATGGTATTGGTCAGGAAGAGGTAAAAATGCGGGAGTTGGTCGCGGTTAGCTTGGGAACAGTTATTACCACAGAAGCCTATGTTTTTCGTTTTTTAATTTAAAACAGTTCTCGGTGGTAAAGTTTCCAATTTTCAGTCGGCAGTTGTTAGAGCTTATGAAACCTTATTGGTGAAATAAATACTTTTATAGCCGAATATAACGGTAGGTTCCCTGGATAGACAGTTCCCTCGTACCCGTCATCTCGCACGACTCATATACCTAATATCTATCTCAATTTACGTGTAATTGTAAATTGTTTGAGTAGGGACGACAGCCAGTTATCGCACGCCGTGTCCGTTAAGATTTATAATACGAGGGTCGCTTCAGTTGTTTGTACGTTCCACTCAAGTCAAGATGATTTGAGGAAAATGAGGAGGGTGATAAGTACTTAGGTCTATTTTCATTTGTCTGTCGTACTGTCTGATGGCTGGTTTCAGACTTGTTTAATTTATGTTAATAAAGCCACAGAAAACTAATGGAAAGTACATAGTATGCCTTTGTAACTGGTAGAATTTGTAGAACTTCTACAGTAGGTACATAATACATAACTGCAAAATTACAAACATTATCACTAAAGTGTCAATCAATCGTTAATTTAATGGTAGTTTTATGCTATGGCCGATTAATATCAGCAATTAAAATCCCTCGCGCATGATATGCTTCACAACATAATATTTTAATCTGTATTGCAGATACTGACAGAGGAAAATACGACAGTAAATAATTGATTTGTTGCTTTATTTACTTTTGTATTGAGAGTTTAGTTGCAATTAGGACCTTCGGAACCTTTTTAAATGAATCGGCGTTAGAAATTTAATTTGTGTTCTATTGAGTATCACTATATAGTATAAAACAAAGTTGCTTTCTCTGTCCCTATATCCCTATGTATGCTTAAATCTTTAAAACTACGCAACGGATTTTTATTCGGTTTGTTTTAATAGATAGAGTGATTAAAGTGGAAGGTTTATATATACGTACACAGTTTTTCTGTAGTGTATTTATTATCAGTATTGCACCCGTGCGAATTCGGGGCGGGTTGCTACTTACGAGTATATATAAAACAAAGGTGACGTTTTCCAAACAGTATAGTTACATTTTGTCACGTCACCACAAACACACTTAAAGCCAAACTAAATTAAGTTGCATATTATTATACTATAATAATAGCCCCTCACGTAACATAAGCTACACGTCAAATATTTGTCTAAAAGGCAATCTCTAGTTCTTTCTTTCTTCCGTGGAAACATGTACAAAATCATACACTTCATAAAATATGGAGGGTTCATAGATAATCTTGAAAATAGCACAACTTAAAGGGATTAAGATGTAATGGACGGTAAACAGAGGCGGCGGCGGAACGTGACCACGTGACCTGCCCAAGGATCAGAACCTTTTCTTTCAGAGTTCTCCGACCCCTTCATGGTGCTTGATCCGATTTTAGGCAGTAGATTTAAGTATGAAATGTAATGAAGTTAAACGAATTTATTGTACCTATATTCAGTAAAATCTAACAGAAATTTGACCGTTGCTTTCGAGTTTATACTCATTAATTTAGACTTAATTAAACATAGTAATAATAAAAATGAAACTGGAAATTTACGAGTATATTGTTTGTCAAACGATGAACAGAGCATAGAGTTATACCTACATTATTGATTACGTTTGTCACTGAACTTCTCCTAAACGGCTCGACCGAATTAAACGATTCACAATATGACTCGGTAACTAACTTTGATATTTTTATTATAACGTTTAGACGATAAAATTTTGTTATCCCAGTTACAGTTAAGTAAGTTTATTAATTTAATACGACAAAACACAAATCCAGTTTAGACTTGCTTACTCACGGCACTCCCTTCCAAGCCCTTTTAACATGAGTGGGAATAAATCAGCCAATCAAACTCTGTCATATTTTAAACCCGTTGACGTGGCCAATTTGGATTCTAATTTATTTGCCGAGCGGCTGACGCGTGCGGGTTTTAATTGCGAGAATTAATCGCCCGTGCAAACGCACACAATTCTGACGTGTGTAGTTACAAGTACCTCTGTACACGGCTAAAGCTAATAGGAGATTATTTTTGCCCCTAATATATTCACATACATGATAGTCTATTAAAGTATTAAAGCTTCCAAAGTAATATACAAAATTGGAAAGCGCATCTTTGGGTAAAAATAGGAATTGAAGGGTTGAATTTTCTAAATTTCATATTTTAAAACTCAAACATCGATTTAAACTTCAATGAAACGACATTTTAATAAACAATTGTAAGACCTAATTTTATGATGGACAAAGCCTCAGTAACAAAGCCCATCAACCATTCAAAAACACCATTTATATGGAAACCCTTGCCCTTAGAGTCCCCATTCACTAGCGCAAAAGTCCAAAATTTTTAAAAATTCATCCCATGACCTTTATAAGCTTAAAATACCTTTGAAATAATTTCCGGGGCATGTAAGTTGTAAGGGTTTGGTCCTCGGACCATGTAGGGTCGTTTGTGGGTTGATAAAGTAATGAAAATGGGTTAGTTACTAACAAGCGGTCCTCAAACGTTCAAACGAACCTCTAAACAATAGTGCCAGGCCGGTGAGGTATTATAAATCAGTTAATAACACAATTGTGTAATGCAACGTAATGACTTAATAATGCTTTTGTTTTAATATAGCCTAGTAGCCTATGCCCGCAACTTCAAGCTATCGACTCGTTAGCAATATCCCTTAGATGTAGAATATAAAAGACTATTGCTTAAAAGTTTCATATAACAATTTATTAGTCGTAATAAAATAATCTGGCTCAAAATTGCAAGCATTTAAGTACGACTTATAAATGTGTGAACGTGGCGTAGTTTTTATTTTTATTTATTTTTTTTAAATAAAATATTATTGTTTACACTAAATAATTATTAATGTTTACAATACAACAGCATGGAATGGATAATTCAGAAACATGAATTATTTATTAAGGAACATAATAATAATAAGGTTTTACTTTCAACCTTGAAGCAAAACAAAATACGTTACCGTTACGTTTACGTTATTGTTTCAGAACGGTCAGTAAAATGTATTAAATGTGAGAAATACCTGAAAAAGCCGCGCTAAACCCCTATTCCTTGCGGCAGTAAAGTCCATTGGATATTACGAATTTTCATCTCAGTGTTCAGTCATAAAGCGCCTCGTGGGGCCGCCATCTTGAAAGTTTTTTAATATTGAAAGAACGGACAGTACAGAGCGTTGTTTATTTGAATTTCGGACCAAGAATGTTTAAGAGAAATTTTAAAGAAAACTCCCTAGTTGTTTAGAAGTTCTGTTTACTGTTGGAAAATTAATTTTAAAGTGTAGATACCTATTTGAACTCTGGTTTTAAATTTCATTTTTGCCTTTGGTTAACGAAAAGTATGGTAGAATATTTGGTAACGAAGATACAGCAATAAAATATTTTACCGCATGTAGGTGGTTTGAATCTAATCGCCAAATTTTTATTTATGGGTATATTAAAAAAGGTACACAGGACGAAATTACCGTTTACCAGAATCAGAATCCTTTGAATAGAGGTAAATAGAGAACTCCCCGACCACGAACCACGCACCGCTGAACTCCCCTGTTCAATGTAAAATCGAACTTGTTTGCAGAGAATCGATTTAAAACAAATCGAGTTAATGTCCCGCATCCGCTGTCTGTCCCCAACTTTTCAAACTTTCACCACAATTAATGTGCTTTGAGAATTCTTAACATAGTTCTGACTTTTATAAAATCGATTATGTGGATCGGACGCTAAAAATTTTAAAGTTTTATCTTTTTTTACAAGCTGTTTAATGTTTAGGTTTTATTTTTTTTACTAAATGTTTTTTAAGCTTGGCCGTGTTATGTATGTTTATTAGTTTTAATCAAAATAGTATAATAGTATCTAAATCTTGGAAGCTAAATTAAAAAGACTTCCTGACGTTCAATTGGGATCAAATTTATTACATTAGGTACCCAACTTATACAAAATATTAGTAACTTGCGAACTGTCACTGCCACACGCGAGTGGTAAGGTTTTTTCTTTTCAGCCACGAAACCCTAAAAGAACTTACCGATTGTTCCATTTTCCGGTATCTCTATAAACTACCCTACACTTAAGCAGTGTCGTTGATGCCGATACAAGCAAAAGTTTTATTTGAGTGGATCTCCGAGAGCGGAGAATCTTCGATTGGACTGAATGAAAAACTTTCGAGTGCATAATATTGAAGTTTTATCATGTCTTCTGAAACGATCTTTGCTTTTTTCAGCAAGTTGGCAGATATTGGGAATCTGAGATTATTACGTGAAGTTTTCTATTACGTGTTTTAGGATTAGCAAACAAGACAGCAAGGCACTTGGTGGTTAAGTGGTTACTGCAACCCGTCTACGAACATTTTAGAGACGCTATACTGCCACGGTGATCACAACAGTGTCCTAAAGACGTTTACTATATTGAACACGTAGTGCGTTGTAGGCATTTTGCTTAGCAAGCAAGTTGCAGAGACCGTTTCACACCATTTTCTTCTTTACTGCTTGTTTTCTTCGTTTCTAAAATACCTATCATTAGTCCAAGAAAGTCCAACAAAACAAAAAATCCGTACGTGGCTAGAACCCTCTATCATATTGACACAAAATGTTTATCAAATATTTAGGTCCCTAAGGTTATTCCCAACATACAAAACTCAATGATACTTGATAAAATAAATAGTGGACCGAAATCCCGAAACCTTTTAGTAGGATCAGGCAATGTGTCCTAAGCAAACATAAATCATGGACACCCAGTTTTCTAGACCGCTTATAATATTTAGCACACCACTTACCGACGGACCATTTTTGTTAGATATGTGTCAGTGGTTCCCAAACTTATTTCAATAAGAAAACTACTTGTTACACAAACGTTACTCTTGTCTTTGAATGTACAAAGTGCAAAGAGGGTAAATAAACGAATATCTAAGCAAGTTTGTATTCACATTTATTTTCTTTGATTCTATTCACATCTTTCATGCCGCCAAATATTATACGTCATTCATGGTTACATAAATTCTTTAACCGCCTTCTAAACAACGTGACCATGCAAGTTTGTTGTCTGTTAGTATTTTTATTTGACATAAATATTATCTGTGCTCAAGATAGAAACGTTGCACAGAAAATATAAAACGGTTTTGAGTTAACACTTGTATTAATTGCACTGCAAGTATATTTAATTTATAATTTTCATCCCTTATATAAACTTCAAATAAATACCTTCTCTCCACTGCGTCCAAGTAGGTTTATACAAAACTGCAGCGTCTAACTGATAGTCATAAAATTTTGCGGCTCTTCCAAGGAACTCTCTAACTTGTGGCAACACTTCGAAAGTGCTCAGATACAATTGTATGCCAGAGCTTCTTGGCAAAGTCGCATGCAAAGTTAGCTTTGACTTCTAACATATTTTGTAAAGTATTTCGAAAGCAAAGTAATATTAGGTTAGAAAATATGAGTAGAATAACCTATTAAATTTAATATTTAATGTGTCAATCAATGGTTCATAAACCGATCGCCAAGTTAAGCATAGCAGAAAAGAATTCGCTAGAGAAATGATCCAATTTCTTTCATTTTATTTAGTAACCAACTCCCTATCGAATTTTCCGAATCATTTTCCGATAAAAACAAATAAATAGCCTAGAAAATAAATCGAAAAGACAAAGAGGAATGAAAGGAATCACGCCTCAATATCGGTCCTCAATAACGTGTCGAGAGAAAACTGTTTACTCACTAAACTGTACTCGTATGCGGCAAGGCTTCATTTACACCTAGTACGTATTTTCATAGTTTACGAAAAACGAAATTCGATTTCAAGTCCCGTACATCGACTAGACGCACTCTTAAATATGGTGGTAACTAAAAGTGAATTGCATTCAC
>DWQK01002462.1:0-13125 GCA_018231225.1 Noctuana stator | reverse complement strand
TAAATTACTAGCAGACAAATAATGAACGAATATTGCGGTTTGAAAACGCGTCGACTGATATCGGAAACTCATTGGTTCTCCGTTCGTTGCGTTTGTGTACATTACGTGCGACCGCAAATATAATATATATTATTATTATAGGTATGTGGCAAATTAATGTATTTCTGGTGATGAGGGACATCAATAAAGCTTAGAAAATTCAGCGTTTCAATGAACTCCAAATGTGAATTGGCTTGCATCTACCTATAAACCTTTAGTCGCTGTATAGGTATCTACTTAGAATTGTTATTAAAACTATAAGAATTATTATTTTCACTGGTTAGATTGATGCGAGACACTGCAAGTATCGTAAGTAAGGCAAGTCATTTAAAGAAATTAATGGATAATATTATGACAGCTAATTTACCATTGATACCTATACGTAGGTACCTACCGTAATTATTAGTTATGAATCGACATAATAGTTTGTAAGATTAATAAAATTATGATTGGGGTCAAGTAGCGTTCAATTTATTTCACCTAGGCAATTCCGGTGCCTAGGTACCTACTCGTACTAATAAGGGCTATTATGACTAAGCTAGTTGATTTACCAGTAACCTAAGTATGTTAACATTATTAAGTAGAGAGTGTGGAGACCCTTCCTGTTACTGATACGTTGTGCAATAAACCTACTTATTGAGGAAAAGCCAAGTTCCTATCTTCACATCATAGAAAGTACCTAATCAGGACATATGTGAGTCATAGCTACGAAGTACCAAATTCGTCCAATAAATAAAATTGAAATGGTAATAATCCGCCTTATTTAAGGAATTCATTGGGCGAGGATAGAAAGAATCAAGGGTCATCCTTACCCATTTTCTCTAACTTATTTTTTTTTAACCGGATGTATGCCAAGAAACGCTTGCTAAATTCTAGAACAAAAATCCAAATGAATAAGGAATCGGAACATCAGCTGTGCAATCAGGTACTGGGTAATTGTAGGAAAAGTAGAGCTTTACGTTGTAATTGTACAGAAGAGGAAACCATTACCGGTACCGGATAAAAGTACCTTTGACGCAAAAAGAGCATCTGTCGATACCAGCCGGGACCAACATCTTAAAATACCCCAAAAATACATACCACCAAAGCACTAAAGTGCGCATGAAATGTGTTACTAGTGGTCACCCAATTCACCCATCGACCGTCCAACCTCTCCCGAAGTTGACGTGAAGCAAGTCTTGTGCTAAGTTCTTATGTTAGGAATCGGAGCCGAAGTTTGAGTCGGAGGTGTACGAAACTACCGTACCAATCTATTCTAATATCAAATCGGATGTTTAGGAAGCGGAGTGGAAACCTCATATTATAATACAAGTGTTGAGATCCTACACGATCCCTTGTCTGAACCGAGTACCTACACCTCACTACCTGGAAAGTCAGTATTTTTCGTATTTTTCCTCATTCCGCACCCTACATCCCGATGCGCACGCGAACAGCCAACCAAACTAATTAGAGAAAGTAGATGGTACAGTAACGGTTTGGATTTGTGCCGTGCGTAAACATGGAACCGATTACACGGTCAAGGCTCTGTTGTTTTGCTTATCGGACACTTCATCGTATTGAAAAAACTAGGCAGGTACTTGTACTTACGCAAACAAGTACATAGTTTGTTATATTGAAACGTGTTAGGTTTCGTCTAAAGTTAAGTGGATGGCTAGCGAAAACAAAATAAGCAGCTCATTTGGCTTTAAATGTAAAGATACCAACGTTCGATCTTGCCAATTTAATTTTCTTTAAATGAAAAACTTCACTTAGGGCTTTACCATCTTTTTACCATCTTATCTCCTAGGTAGGTAGAAAAAGATATTCCCTGTAGCTCTAGACCACAATATGAGTCACGGTAGGTATCCCCTGCGTGATGTAAGAAACTACTCAAATAACTTTACATACATAACCCGATACAACTACCATGATACCCGGATATATTGTTTATTTTTATCCTTAATCTAAGGGTTACGAAGGTTTATCTTAATACCAAATGGCATTCTCTCCCAGCAAGCTTGGGCAACGGTGAAAGTTTAGGGTAGGTGCTTACTGTGGTAGGGTATTTTCTAAAGGTTACCACCTTAACTTAGGTAATATGTACTTACCTGATTGTACCAACAACCTCAACGAATTTTCGCAACGATTTTAATTATGAATCGGCACTGACGCAGCCTACATTGCTCGCAAACAAACGAGGGTCCCAAACAAAACCGTTGATGACAAAGGGTTTCAAATAGAATATTTACGTTTACTTTAGCGTCCCTTACTCCTACCTTCCTGCTTTTAAGGTTTTAAAGAACCTAATCGTTGTATAATATTGTAACTGTGTAACTGGCATTCAGTGCGTCTTGGCTTTGCTGTAAGCGCTGTAAGCAACTTCGTATTATAAATAAATAAATAAATAAAGACACGTTAGAGAAAATGTAGAGTACCGAATTAAAAAGTTATTTTAAAGTACCTACCTAGGATTGATTATTATTTAGGTTTTAATTGAGTATCTATTAGAATCGACATCAAAGAGGACATCAAGCTTATCTGGAGTTTAAGGATGTATGACAAATTGCTTGTAAGCTATTAATACTAAGTAATCTTTGTGAGTACTTATTGATTGTAGCCCTTTTTTATGACAGGGGCAATTTTTAAAAGATATCCACCATCCATAACAGCGGGTTTCGAAGTCATAGCTTAGAATAAACGTGTCTTTCTTTTCTTTCTTCGTTTCACAGCCTACAGCTCCTGTAAGTTCAGGTTCAACATCCGCACGTATATTATAATACTGCTTCTACACATATCAATGTGTACTTAGTATCTATAACTTATTCTTCCATAAAGGAAGACATTGTGTGAAAATCTGCGTTCTCTATAGCATTACCGGAATATTTCCTACTATTTAACACCACTTATTTGACGTCATAAAATCTGTTTCATAACAAGATTCGATAACCACCCAGTTCGATAACCTCCACGAATACCAAAATGTTACCGGGCCAATGTCATGCTGTCATTGAAAAGCTCTTGATTACGCAAAAATCGGCTATAAGATCCAGTTTTGTCTTAGCTCGTATCAAAATAAATCTCTTTAGTAACTATAATAAAGTCTTTGTTCAGACTGACCATCTACTTTCTCGTAAGTCCTCAGGATTTGCTCTACTTAATTCGAATCTTCAAAATTAATCAAAATTAAGTTGAGTCACTTGTTTTATACTGAATACATAAATAAATGATAAACGAGTTATCGTAACGCAGTAGCCTGAATATTTCGCTTTTTCTTATCCCTTCAATGTCACGTGGCTGTATGTAGTGGACGCGCAAGCCAGCCAGTCTGCTCAACGACACCGCGCATGCGCCATTTCTCTATCAAAAATGATTGCTAAAAGCGCGCGTAAATTATTTTGCCGATGTATTTTACTTAAATTTAAATTTCTCAATATTTCTCAATATTAAAATACCTTATTTATGTTGTCTGTGCCAAAGTTATAAAATATTTTAAGTATGACCGTCGAAAATGATTTACACGGTTCATTTAGGACAATTTTTGTGTTTACTTGTGGTATTAACTTCCATGAGATTTTATGATTATGTTGAAGGTACCCCACGGATTAAGTTGAAAAAAAAAGTTGACTCCATAAGTGCCGTTGGTAATAAATTACAGGATAAGAGTGCAGTGGCTGAAAAAAGAGGATTTTTTTCGCACGGTAAGTGTTTGTTATAGTTTACATAATTCTGCTAAATCAAATCTTTATTATTCCTATTTCTTATTATTTAGCGCACATAAATTATTAAGCTATAGGTAATTAATTAAAATGACTGTATAGCTTTATTTACTTTCATGGCCATGTTTATTTTTAAATGTAATTTTTTAAATAACATACATACCTAAATAAAATAAATTCTCTAGCTAGGCCAAACGATGACAGAAAGACTATTAATTTCAAACAAGTTTAGATTGAAATATTAACATACGTTTAACTTTTTATTAATCGAAATCAATATATACGTAACAGCGCTAATAGCTGATGGAAGCGTGTTAAATATAAAGGTAAAATTAATATGTAAGTATATAATTTAAATATGTGGGTCTATAAAATATTTGGAATGCTTTCGTCATCAGCATACCTATTTGATAAGTTCCGTACCCCAATATACCAACCTACGTACTCATCTCGAAGACAAATTAATATGAAAGACAAAATTGAATAGTCCGTTACAAATTTGAGTTTGTGTAACAATTTATTTCGTGTTTTTTTTTATTTGATATGTAATAACATTTTGGTATCGGAAGCACAAAGATTCCGTTATAAGTATAAGCTAACTCAGGTAATTCTTGTAGTGCAAAAGTGCAAGTGTTCTTACAAAATTCGTTTATACTTACTACAACTTTAGACTAAATTTGAAAAGGAATTTATAAAGTAGGTAGGTTATGAGGTAAGTTTCCATTCCTCCATCTTAGGTTTTCCACAGTTAATTTGTAATACAGTCATATCATGTCTGTGCCAAAAAGTTCGTCTGTTTGTTTGTTAATTAGCAGAACCCAAAGTGTGTTTTACAGACTTTCAGACTTCTAAGTGTTTGCTGAGCTTTCTGCAATTACTTTGCACCTCGTAATGAAGGGACTGGTTCTCAAACTGTGCATGAAAGTTTATTGCATTTTATCACACTTTTTGCTATGGAAAAATTTAATAGAAATCCGCAAATTGTAATAAAAATTGTAAAAACATTTGAAACGTGACCAAACTCTATTTTAGTCAACGGGTGATTGTCTTACTCGTATGTTTTGAAAAATATAACACTCGATATTCAAACATTTATGAACGGCCAGTAGCGAAAAACTTTCAGTTTATTGTACTCTATTAATTGAGGCTGTGTTGCTATTAAAAAACTCTTAAAGACCAGCCAGGAAAGGTGAAATACCAGTAATAAGATATGCATCAACTAATTGCACTAGTTTGAGTCACTTAGTGCATGTAATTAATCCGCATCTTTGAGCGGTACTGACACAGCTTCAAATATCACTTAGAGTGTGCAGACATTACATACTGGTTCTGCAACTTGGTTTTAAGTTGACTTCAAATGACGCGGAACTTTTTACTACTTGAGAACAGCACAGTGATTTGCGCTACTTGTCTCGGTTCTTAGCTTGTCTCGCGGCTCAGTTTACACTTAAGAGTTAATATCTGTCAGTATTAGCAGAATTACTCGTACCTACTACACCCAGATTTTGATTAAACTGCACCACAATTACACATACGATACTTTTTAGAGGTAGAGGTTATGATCACAACACCTTTAAAACTAAATTTTGACGTCCATATTTTGACTCATTTAAACAGATAATTACTGACTTAGGTACATTTATATCAAGATAGCTGCGTGCCAAAGAAAAACATTCGGCTGAAAGTATATTCGTTATTCGATTTGATTGTATGTATTGTATACGGTCAGGAAGCTTTAAATTAACAATTTTACAATTAGCCTTTATAAAAACCACAAGTGAGTCTCTGCGGAGATGATTTTGCAAATTTACTAGAGCTTTCAAATTGAACTTTCTCTCTAGTTTCGAACCTGTAATGGTTCTTTAGTTACTATTGGTTTTAATTGAAGTTGGAGAAGGTTGGATTGGCGAATGGAACAGTTGCAGCTCGTTAGTATCGCTGTAGATAATACCTTCCCACTATCGTTGCTTGGCAGAAACTTTTTTACAATAAATCTGTATTGTTTCTTTCTAAGTCATGGTATCAGGGTCAGGTGTCTTTTTGGAAGTGACCACTGACTGACTATTGAAAGTCTGTTCATCCACTTAACAGACAAAAAAATCTTTGACGTCATGTAACTAGATTTAATGTGGAACCATATTTTTTGCGCTCCTTATCAATGGCACCTGATCAATACTTTCAAGTTCCTATTCAAATTTCTTGTAATTTGCGGTTGCATTTCAATTTTTTGTGCGATCCAGCACATTTTTTATTTAATGCCTCAGTACTTACATAGCGAGTTGTGCGTAATTCAACTTTTTTATCCGTGTTTTGAAGTTGTTATACTCACTTATATAGTTTGGCAACCTGTACCTTATGGGGCTTATGAATAATAACAATAAAATAAAAATTTAAACTTCAACAAGCTCTCAATAGCTTCTTTATACACCAAAGATAAAATCGTTGATCGCACATTTTGTTCACTGTTTACGATCAGCTTGGTCGGGGATTGTGATAAATAAAAAAAAACTTAACTTTGAAGTCGAAAGCATACGAAAGTTCCGTAACGAGACAATCGGTTTATAGCGGCAATGTCGTATTTGTTGTACCATAATTTATTGCCGGGATAACCTGAACTGCTTGAATGAGAGAATGAGGTAATCGAAAGCCTTTTCGGGCAAACCTGCCACTATGTAGGTCAGAAGGGCCGAGTTATTTATGTAATGGTTTTTATTGCAAACACGGACACGGACGTACCTACGCCTCTTCAAAATTTTATGTTATTATGCAGTTACGGTACAATAAATTCCCTATCTCGGCTCGCACGCCTTTTGTTTCATGTGGTCATTTCAATTTTGCATGTGGTGTGCACGGGATTTTCGCAACGCTATGTTGAACGTAGAATATAAAAATAGATGATGTTCACGAGGGATTTTATAAATAACGAAAAGTTATGAAAATTGTAGATGGGGCTGTGGCCACACTCTGTGAAAATATTATAAATACAATATAAGCACCTCACACTAGGAACTTATGTGTTTCGTCACCCTTGGAAAATAAATCTCAATTCGTCATTTTTTATACTTCTGTTCTGCTCGGGATCGAACCTAGGACCCTCTGGTGGTGGATACTAGATTGGATTCAACGTAACGGGATTGTTATCATTTTAATTGCAAGGAGATAAGTACCTAGATCAAACTATTAGGAAAATGTTCATTATGCAATTTTGGTATGAAAGTTGTACCAGTAAAAGTAGCAGGGTACATATTATAAGCGGTAAATGTTTTTTAAGACATTTTCTTTACAATTGTACAGGCAGTTGGTCGTATATGTCTTTACTTGTGTAGAAAACAATATTCTGCGTGTTACACGACAGTCATGTTTTGATAACAAGTAAAACGACATAAACTACATTTTGTCACATTATATTGGCCAGGACATTACATTCCTACGTGCAAACTACCACATAGGTACTACGTGATAAAATCTCAGTGTGAGCAAAATAATACTGATTTCTATTGCAAGCGACATGGTGACGTCAGTCGTTGTAAGACTAGCAATTAGTTCCCGTGCAAGTTGTCTGTGCCAGGAAACTTGCTTTGTGGGAGTAGAATCTATGACGTAGGCTTAACATTAAGCATCGTGAGGGTACACGACACGAGAACTGTCTCCGACTTGATGACGTGACTGTAGCAATTAGTTTCTGTGTTCAGAGCGACGCTTTCTATCAGTGGGAAATTCACTTAAGCTGTAAGTGTTTAGACAAAGCTTATTATTAAAATTAAAACCTTTTGTTTATTTGCTATCTTAAATGTTGTTTTATTCTGCTCCATATCAATGGCGTACCCATTGAGAAAATTAATGTAATAGAAATTATAGATCGGACGATACATAAATAATTGACCGATTACTGACTTGGTCTATAAAAGTGATTTCCATAAATTTATAAATAGAATTTTTAATAAGTAGTTTTCCTTCTCTAAACGAATTTAAATTATAAAACCAGTCAAGTGCACTAAACTGTGTCGTGATTTCACGTGCGGAAGGCGGCCGGACATTAGTTTCCGCTTCACGTGTTCCCTCTGTCGTGCAATTTGTCACCCAGGACACTTCCTTTACGAGCTTCACGCAGATTGCCATTGTCACGTATTTGTGGGTGGTATTTGGTTTAATTTTTTAAGTTTTCCTAAAATTTTAATGACCATTAATAATATAATATCTATGATATAAACCTCTTTCTCGTAATTCAAAAGTAATATTATATAAAATTCAAAAGTAATATAATACCTTGGTTATTAGGAATTCTTCCGAACGAAACCAGCCACAAAATTGCCATAACTGGTTATAGGTGATAGAAAATCTATGTATATGAACGTGATATCAGCATTATCGATACGCACGTTAGGACATCGGCACTTTCTCCATAGTAAGAATCTTCAAGGAACGACTCTATATTATAATATTATAGTCGCCAGTCCATGTCAATCAGATTCATTCATGTAGCCAAATTTTATTGATGTCTATTGAAGTTGTAGGTAGGAATATGGATGTATTCGGTGACCTAACATCAGATATTATGCATTAACCCACTGCTGGACATAGCATGTAGTTGGAATTATTCCTTCCGGTAATGTGCCCTCTGAATACCAGTTGTTTCCCCCTATTCTCTTCAGGTCATCAGTCCATTGGGCTGGGACGGAACTTTTGAGTAGAAAGAGTTTTATTCATGCTATTTTTGATATCCTACTACTCATGTTACACAAGTTAGTGACACTTTTATCCATCTGCATATATATTATGGATACAGGCGTACTCTATCACATTATCATGATCAGAGTTTACGGATATAGACCCCACACGGCGAGGACTGGACGCCACAAAGACCTCGAAACACACAAACAAAAGGATACTCAAACACTCCTTATAAGGGTTCAGAATAAAATACAAATATTTATCGCAACATTGATAATGAAGATGCGTGCGAAAGTTTTTATATAGAACCCGATGAATAAATAATGTTCTCGCTCGACCGATATTTGCGTTGTAACCGTTCGTAAATTCACTTTCTCGTGTTATTGTGAGCTCGATGAATAATTTCGTGGAAAGGTGGCTAAAATTATTTAGCAACAGAATCTTGGAATACTTTGTGATCGGAGCTAGCTCGTAGGTCAGAATTAGAATCAGTCATCAGAATAAATTATGCATCACAACCTTATATAGGAAACTTTACAAATGCAACTGTGGTAGGTACTTCTAGTCAAAATATTATGATGATAAACTTAAATGAAATTGTTTTATTCGCGCACTAGCTTATGCCCGCCATTTCGTCCGCGTGGTTTTTATTAATTATACCAAATTAATTATGATTAATTATACCAAAAAATCACATTGTGCCATATAAACATCGTCGCCGGTTTTCACCTTTAGTATGGGTAGAATTTCGGAAAATCCTAATTTATCGGAAACCTATGTTATACAAAGAATACACCCTCCGAATTTCAGGTTTGTACGATCAGCGGTTTAGGCTGTGTGTTGATCTGTCAGTCCATCATGCAGGACAAGGTATTTTACACATACGTTCCTATGTATAGCTGCCCCTAATTCAGCCTCCCTGAGACAACATTTGTTATATATAGATCAATCTATTGTGTCAGCATTCGGCAATTCATTAACGAGCCGCTTTGAATTGCAAATTCATTACTCTACAAGCATTAAGTACGCGTGTACAGTTGATCTTATCACGTGGTCATTTGTAATTACGCTGAATTATGGTGGGCAGCGAAACGTGGACAAACTATAGTTATTTTTTAATTCTATCTTGATAATTATTGCTAGTTACTATCTGGATATGAAGCAATTAAGGGAAAGTTGGATAAAGAAATGGAGTATTTATCTCACTAGTGGCTACATAATCTTGTTTGATATACTATTTGATATACGGAGAAGGATATACCAATGTTATATATATAAGTTGGTAATTATTATATCTTGCGTTACGAAAAAAAAAACTAACTATAAAATTGTCGCGCATTTACTTAAATTTAAGACTTATGTGGTTTTCTTATGGATGCTGTTTTCAGAACTAGATCAAATTACTACGAAACTAAACGGGAAACATTAGCTTTCAAATAAAGAAAGAATCATGGAAATCGGTTCACCCAGTCGAAAGTTATGAGGTAACAAAAATATAAATGAAAAAATTGAGTCGAGACAAATTAATTTAACTAATAATGCGCATAACATCGACAAATCAGTAAATGTTACGGGTCGGCCGATCCCACCTTAAGCTATCTTTGTTTAGTATGAATTATGCAGATTTTTCATAAAATTAAATCCAGAGCCGACGCTAACGGAGTCTCTACTTGAAGCCTCAGATTTATTAGTGGCAGTTACCTATATCCGAGTGAAGGGAAAAGATTACCTTCCTCAGTCAAGTGAACAACACCTTTCGAGCCAAGTATCTAGCTATTTACGGCCAGAGTTTCTTTATCAGAGCTTAGATACGTAGCCATAAATTGCGTTCGTATCTTCTAACAGTTTTCTTTACGTTGCTTACTTTAAATAAAATTTGTCTTCAATTTTTATTTGTGATTGTATAATATAATATAGTCAGTTCAAAGTAGTTTTTCATTTATTTGACCAATTACTAAAGTTCTTGACTTGTACTTGTCCTGACAATTGCAAATTACGTAAGTTTTATAAATTAATTATCACTTCCTCTATGATAAAGGAAAACATCGTAACGAAACTTGCGTGTCTGACATTTCTCCATAAAGTTCTGGTAAGGCTTGTGAAGTGTACCAACCGGCATTAAGCCAGCGTTGTTGGACTATGGCCTAAATTCTACTTCAAGAGGAGACCCGTGTCAATAGAACAGTGACGGTTTGATAATGTTGACATAGTTATTGTTTAATCTTATTAGTCCTAACGCAACGCAAAGTAAGTAACTATAAACAAGAATTTCATTATCGTCAATCCCGCCGCCATAAATCGAGTCTCGTGTTCAATGAGGTCCCGCTTGCATCGTAAATATTCCATCTCCTTAGTTTAGGCGATGCCTTGTACCGTTAACAAGGGGCCTTGTTGAATCTTACTTAGGAAGTCATGAGAAAGTGATTTAGCTAGGTATTATATTGAACAGTTTATTAAGCTGAGTAAAGGTCATGACTTTGGAAATACTACAAAGGTCGACTATTTAATTTTGCACTCTACAGGATACCGACGAATGGGTAGGTATAGCAGAAATTTTGAATATTTCTTACATAGTACAAAGTGAAGTCGCTTTTGCTATCTGTCTGTTCGCTCTTTTAAACTACTCAACAGATTTTAATGCAGTTTTCAACAATAGATAAAATTATTCGACACCAAGGTTTATAATGTATGATTACTGATTTTGAGGCAGTATGAAGTAGGTTCGCCGGGTCAGCTAGTTGTATTATAAACACATTGATAGGGAAGCATAGGTATAACAAGATGTAAGCATCACTTACGAATATTTGGAATATCCTTTCTAGTGCTCCTAGTTCAGTTTCTTTAGTAAAGTCTATTGGCGATGCCGTCACTATAAATCTTGCGTCGCGTCCAATGAGACTCCGTTTGCTCGTAAATATTTCACGTCTTCAAAGAACCGTGTATGCGACCAACCACATAGGCTGAAAATTATTATAGATGAAATCTTTACTATGATAGCTTATATTTTAGTTGATTTATACTTGACAAACGTCTGATATTCAACGATTCAGGAGTTTAAATGATGATTTTTTCTGTTCTCGGTCTGGGTCTGGCTTGTACTATAAATTTATAGTACCTACTCCACGATACAGAGAACCCTAATGAAGTGCTAGGAATAATAGCGGCATAACAACTGCAGGCATTGCAAAAATATACCTTGACTATATCAAATTGGATTTACATTGAATGTTGGGATCGGCGTAGTTGGTATAGAAAGCCAGTGTGATCTTGTAGCTACGCCTATACGACGCCTTGTGGTTAGCGGTCGAATAAACGCAGTGGTGCAGTGGTAATTGTCTTCATTAGAAATGTAAAATCGCTGCAACTGTTTTCGTACATGTGGAATTCAGAAACAACTTCGCCTCATAATAGCAACTGAACATTTACGATACGACTGTGATTTGAACTGCCGACCTATGACTCGATGTCAGTTGAACGACTCAACAGTGCTATCAACCTAGCCGGTTTAAATTTTACTGCAGTAATAGTGTTTGAAAGGTAAGTTAGAAACAGTAAGATACTAGATCCTAAATTACAGAGTAAAAGGTAAAGGATATTCCAATTTTTTTTATCCTATAACTCCTTCCACGATTTAAGATAGGAGTCATAGAAGGAACTTGGGTTGAACTAATTCTACTGAGTTATTTATATAAATAGCGGCTATGAGCTCTTATTTTTTTTACAAGGGAAACACCTTCAAAAAAGAACGACACGATAATGGGAATGACACCGGGTAATGTGGGATTTTTACCACACTAAAACCTCGATCAGTTAAATTTATAGTCTGACTACTGTATGAGCTATTCAAGTTCAATTCATGAATTGTAGTTTACATCAATTGGGCTTTAGTCCTATCGCTCCTTAATAACTGTGAAGCAAAAAAGTGGCCTATCAAAATGTTAGAGGGATCCCAGTTAGCGCAAGACGATTGCGGTTGGAGCGGCATTCCGTGCGACAGGTTCGCCTCGTGGTATACTTACAACAGGATGTGTTATCGCAGCCCATCTGCTATCGTTTAATTGTATATAGCCTACCTATAAATGTACTGGTGAACCTTTCCTTGCCTCAGATCACCTACGTTTTTTAATTTTAGTAAGAGAATGAGACTTCCCTTTTAATAAAAAATCTTTGAAATTGCGCATAAACAATATAAAGAGTAAAGAGAAAATTTGAGATTGTTTTTATATTTAAGCCTAGCAGATAGGCAGACGAGCTGAGTGATGGAAGTGGTCCCCGTTACTATTGAACATGAGCGACACCAATGCTCAGTGCATTTTTTGGAATAAGGAATCTCAAAATAGCGCTGTTTAAAGTTGTCTTAATATTTAAGCTAGTATCGGTCGTGCAAAAAATTACATTTAAATTTAATACACTCACAAAACTTCTTAAAAATAAATGTACGAGTAAGCTAATTCGGATATAAGCATCAATTGAGAGAAGTGAGAGAACCAGTGGATTCAAGCAAAGGTTGCATGCGTATAAACTTTTGCGACTGTCAATGCCTTGTAGGTTCAGTATTAAGGAGGACTAAGAAAGAATTTTTCAATATTGTATAGGTAGCGTATACCTTTATCTGAAGCGCGATTCACACTACCAGCGGGGCTGCTGGTAGTGTGAATCGCAAGCGATCACATTGTTAAGCAACGTCGGGCGCGGCCGGTACTCGGATGGGTGACCGCTA
>DWQK01002461.1:0-13126 GCA_018231225.1 Noctuana stator | reverse complement strand
CGCGCATGAAATTTGCCACTAGCGGTCACCCATCCGAGTACCGGCCGCGCCCGACGTTGCTTAACAATGTGATCGCTCGCGATTCACACTACCAGCAGGGTTATGCGCGCTTGGTGTTAATTTGTTTGAATTGCAACGTTTCAGCCGCACCGGGCTGCCGTTCACTCACATTGCAAGCCCCAAGCCCTACATCTACAAAGGGACGAACTATCCCCGTGGTGTAGCCAACCGTCGTGCAGCCCTTTCCTGGCTACGCTCCAACGCCCAAGACGGAGTGCTTTACTTCGGCGATGACGACAATACAGTGGACTTGCGGCTTTTCGACGAAATCAGAACTACTAAAAAGGTATCCATGTTTCCCGTCGGACTGATTGGAGGGTATGGGGTGTCTTCGCCTGTTGTTAAGAACGGGAAGGTAAGTTTCTTTTTGTAAGACTATTAGAAATTAGTCCGGTCTTTCCTTACTTTACTTGTTTGATAGATTTTCTAATGCCGTTTACCAGATACATCTCTACCAAATTTTGAATCAGTAACTGAAAGTCCTGGACCAGACCATTCTGGAGGAATTATATAATTGCTCTTGCGAAAATTAAACAATTTGGATGAAAATTACATTACATTATAACAATAAAGTTAGACTAAAATAAATACTGAAAAATTTCAGGTTGTCGGATTCTTCGACTCTTGGCCAGGTGCTCGCACCTTTCCAGTGGATATGGCTGGGTTCGCAATCAACTTGGAATTCCTAAGACCTTCTGCTTCGATGCCCTTTATTGCTGGACACGAGGAAGACAGGTTTCTAGTTAGCTTGGGTCTAAAAATGGAGGACATCGAGCCGCTCGCTTCAAACTGTTCCGAAATACTTGTGTGGCATACTAAAACTGTGAAGTACAAGAAGCCCACCTTACAAATCAATATGAAGAAAATTGATAAGTTAAAAACGTACGACAGCTTCGCAAATCTGCTCAAGGAAACATCTAGACTAGGTATGGTTAACTTGAATTCTAAGAACGGCACTAGGATTTATATCACTCGCAACCGAGTGACATATGAAACGTTGACAGGTTTACAGTAAACCAAATATATCTACTCGTACCAGGGATAATGGTTACTATAAAGATCAAACTATGTAATATCATTAACTCTATAATACTCTATAGTACTCTGGACAAGCTATAGACACAATAGTTTTGTGGCGATTTGATAGTCCTCTTATTGACCCTGAAGGTACTCAACTAAAGTTGTAGTCAATTTTGTTTCCAAGTACCTTCAGTCTTGTCGAAGGGACTCTTCAAATTGGCACAAGAATATCTGACATTGTTAGTCATAGCTTATCCAGTATATAGATAATAGAGATATCTCTGACATTATTAAATGTCATTTATTATATCGATGTCGTGTTTTGGTATATTAAGGAACATATATATTAATCACCGTTATTTATTGTATTTGGTGGGTTTAAAGGTCGTTGTTGTCGACTTAACATTAAGTGATAGGTATTAGAACACGAATATTTTTAATCATTAATGAAGTTGCCGTGAAAAGTTAAGTTTTATCAAGTCATTATTTATTATGTTTTAAAGGGAGTGAATAATTTATCTTTTTGTTTGATAAATTGAAGAGACCTGCAAATTGTTTGATAAATTAAAATATAGATAGATATTTTCAATGTACTCACATTAATAAGTGTGGCGAATTATGCACAACGGTATCAAATTTTCTATATATATTATTATGAAATGATTATTTAATTACAAAGAGCACTTAGATCGTCTCTGTATTTAGAAAAAAAGTTATTTGTCAACTTTTAAACTAGGGATGGATTTGATCTTTTTGATTTGATATTATTCTCTACTTTAACTTCAGTGTCCTCTTTAGAAGAAATGAATCGCTATACCACAACTTATTCTGTTATTTAAAAAAATATAGTCCTCTTCTATCAACTTACTAAGAAGATCCTGTACTAAAGTATTTTTAATTTATAAGTGAACGTCTTTATAAAATTAACGGTTATTTTACAGATTTAATTCTAAATTAAATTTACCGTTAGAACTAGATTATAATTTATTAAATGAATCTCATTAGTAGGTACATCTTCCATACTGTATTCTGATTCATGGAATCGTAACAATTATATTAGTATTTATCTCCTGTTACATATTTGTCATCAAGCTGTAACTAATATCCTTTAGTCGAACATCACTTCTGTGGTTCTTTGTGGATGATTTATTTCAGAATAGACATTAATCTTAACCTGGTATCTAACGTGTCATTGAATAGAACACAGTTGGTTAATAGACATTATTAAATACATATCTATATTGCATTAAACATAACTTTTATATATTTAGCTATTCTTGTGGACATTTTGATGTCAGATATAAAATTTGTAATGGAGTTAGGGCTAGGATATTGCATATTGTATATTATAATAAATAATATACGTAACATATAAGAAGTACATATATACAGTTATAATGTTTGTCAAACTCTGTTCCCATTCATGCATTAAGGTATACACTGGATGAACGTCAAATAATACATATAATATAGTAGGCCGAGAGAAAAAACTCTCGGCACTCCTTTAAAGTCAAGTGTATAAATTACAAGTTATTAACATATTATGCAGTGTAGCTTAAGCCTGATAGCCTTAAACAAAATAATCAAATAGTAGTCCATTACATTCAGGGCAGTAAGTATGAGTAGTATGGAAGGTATGCTTACGGTAAAACTATGGTATGAAGTTATCGGCAGGTGCAATACCAATAGGTATCGAGTGTTGTGAGAAAAAAATCGTGTGATCTTAGATAGAGTTAATGAAATGTAGCGAAATGAGTAATACATAGTTTATGTTTAATTTAGACCTAATATATTTTTTGTTTGTGATTATACACTATAATGTAATAGATTAATAATTGTTAATAACAATTTTAGACCAAAGTTTCTTAGTTCTATTTGTGGTTAAGTTTTTGCAAAATTAACTTTGTCTTAAAGTGCAATCTAGTTATCGACCATAGGTATATTGAAACAGCAAAGTACATCTCAACTATATTGAACGGTGAATGCATAATAAAAATAATGTTTGAAAATTTAAATGAATACAGAAGATTTGAGAATTTTTGAATTGTAGGCGAGTAGGTACTTTTCTACAGTGTTACACTTTTGTGTGACAATACGTTCTATAACTAGGGACATCACCCTAGAGATACTAGTTTGTACAATTTCTAGTAATATTTTCTTTAACTGTACTGACTACATGCCAGTTATTGAGAAATATCGAGAAAAGAAGTATTATCTCAATAATCTAATGTCAAAGAACAGTGAAAAGGTTGCGTACATATCATTTATTCGATGAAATTTTATATAGGTACAGTATACTATATGTCTGGGAAAAGATATTAGCGCATTACACCGGCATCTCTAGATTTATGCCGTAAAAATTTATGGCATCCATTGGGGTTGATCCGTATATATATGAAAGATTACTGTATTCTATATATACAAGTAATATATTATTATTTATTATGTTTCTTACATTTAGTAATTTCCGGCCAATTCTTTGTTACATTACTAATAGTTAATGAGTATATATTGGTAAGGAACTGATAAACTATTCTAAATTTTCCTGTCAATAAATTAACAAACTAAATTATTTTTCTTGAAAGTAATATATTTAAAATAATGATAACTATCGTCTGATATATTATTATTAATGTATGGACAATAATACTAGATATTATAGATTTGACGTACCAAGATCCAAATTCATTCAATTTCAAAATTTAATAAGAAAAAAATATTTTTATTTTTATTAAGGCTTTTCTTTAAAATAATTTTACTTTCAATACTGAATAATGTATAAGCTTTTTAATTAAAGGCATCTACTATAATGAAGCTTGGTATAAAGCTAATAACAAAATATATTTCACAAAACAATCGAATGAAACAAAACATAGCCGAAATTATAATGTAAGGTGAGACAGACAATGCCACAAGCTGATGTAGTATACTCATACATATTTGTTTGAAATCACCAATCGAGTTCCTTCGTACTGTAAATTTTGTTAAACTTACAACTTGATAGCATGCTGTCTATTGAAAATAAATCGATTACGGTAAAAAGTTGTAACTTCATGATTTCTTTATTGTCAAAATAATATACTTATATTATGTTATTGTTTAATCTAGTCTTTTTACATTATGATGTTTCATTCATACAATGTTTTTTGGGTTACGATGTTTTTGATTACTGCTGTAAAAATTAAATCTAAGATTGGTGAATTTGTGTTTCGGTACATAATTTGTGTGAAATATTTTGTACTCCCTTATTAGATCAAATGCAGCAAATACAGTTCGAGCATACATATCTAAAGTTAATTTAGTGAAGTATTATATATCAAATATTCATATCATGTACATGCACAATTGCATTGCATAGTTAATATGATAGTGTCAAGTTGAGGTGGTTTATGCCAGATGTTGTGTGTGGTCACTCACGACTGTGCCATTAACGAATTTGAATCGTACTGTGTTTTGTGTGTGTGAGCAAGATTGTCGTTATATAAACTTTACTATTAGGTACTACTGAATTTAACTCAATTGCAGATATAGTATTGTCAGATCAGATATTACTTTTTAAGAATTAAATGTTGGATATATTCCAAGGTTTCATTTGAAAATATACTCACGAAAAATTGTTTTATAAGGTTTGCCTGTTTATTTAAGTTCATTTTGCAATATATGTTTATAAGTAGCGTTTTTAATGTTATCTTGTAATATACATGTTATAAAAAAATATATTTGAGTATCCAATATCAGCCAGCCTTTAAGCGCGCGTAAGAATGTATGCACGTAGGCACTAGGTTGAACAGCTTCGAAAATAGAATGGGCAGACTAAATAGTCATCGGTTCATAATTATAAAAAAAGAAATTGCAGATTTTATAGTCTTAGTTATTGTTCTTTACTAATACCTGTCACTATCGATATAAAAGTTATTAAGTAAGTGTATTACCACTATTTGGGAAACATACCTATATGCAACTATCTATAGAACTCTGCTTACATTTGGTCCAAAGGGCGGTGAACGTTACGCGCGCTCAATAGCTTGTTATATACCTATTAAAAAAAGGTAAAAACTAATGTTTTTACTTGCTTAATTTTAGCTTACTTAGTTTAATTACTATGAGGAAACATTATTTAATATATACTTTAGTTTTAATCAAGGATATTAGACACAAATAAGAAATAGACAAGTTTTGGCAATGTAACGAAAATGTAATGTAAAAGGCATATTTCTAAGAATATCAGCCGACTTGTAATCTTTTCAAGTGCAATATCACGAACACGTCCACAGATTATTATTTATTTTAAATAGTTACAACAGCACTTTGCCATTGTATTATATTATGGTGCTTTGAATCAATTAAGTAGTTTATTTCTCGTAAAACTTCGAATAATATTTTTTAACAGTAAAATAAGTATTAGAATCTGATTTACGTACATACACCTATTTTGATCACTGCCATATTGATGAATTAATAAGAAATATTTGGACTTCTAAAACATTTAACTTTTACCTCAATAGATTTTACTTTGTACCGTAAAGAACTAAAGTTATTAGGTTACTTTAGGTCTATATGATTCTAAAATAAGAAGAACGCTAGGATAACCTTGTATTACCTAAAGATGTCTGAAACATTTATTTCATATTGAGGACTGAAGTCAATATTTTACATATTAATTGACATCACAGTAAAATGTAACAAATTCTTAACTTCTCATGAGGTTGATTGTAATATTAGGTTGCTTTTCTTCCGTTTTTGCCTAAGACGATAAATTGCAAAGGATATTATTTTTTTGATTAATTTAGTATTATCGTTATTTTAATATAATGTAAAATACTCACAAAATACACTATTTGTAGTGTAAGTTATTGTTAGTACACTGTTTATAAAATACCTACTGGACAAAATAATTTGTAGGTATATATTTATTATTTTAGGAGTCAGAAGTATTTTAACAATGAAGAGATAATAAATTTAATATTTCAATTTATAAGGAAGGAAGCAGAGAACTATTATTACAAATTATTTACAAAATTGAATAAATCTACACTTTGCAATTAGCCATAAACTTTAATTGCAACTAAAGGAAATATTTTTCTTCAGATGTTCTGTTTTCAGTATCTTATTTTCCGAGTTACATTCTCACGTAACTATTGAATCTCTATTTCCTATACATATTTACATTACCTATACTTACACTATTAGTGTCATATGTGAATAAATATAAAATATTGTTTGTACTTGAGTACACGTTGATCTGTTGAAGTCTCGAAGGAATATTAATGGCCGTAGAATCATTCGAATAGGTCATTGTGAATATATTTTATTAATTTATATTGCACAACACTACTTGATACGTATGTTATTTGAATAGCCTTGAAAATACTTTGTGCGTCGGCTAAGTTAATATTTCCGTGTATGAATGCATAGAAGCGGTATATAAATAAAACAACGCATTTTTGGACATGATAAAAATATTTATTCGTTGTCATTTATCGTAAATCGTAACGCAAGTCCTCGCGGCGTTTATTCTTTGTAGTGTCGTAACTGACTCATTTGCTGCTCTCAGCAATGACATATTTATGTTTGAAACAAATTACTTTTGTAATTCGTTTTTGTAACATACTGTACTATGGTTTCTGATGTTTACCGATGCATATTATTTACTCTGGAGTACTGTAACTGGATAGTACCTATGTATGTACAGCAAATTGACTAAATTCCTAATGTCAGGCCTATATGCAAGTTATTTAAATGTTATTGTGTATTAGCATGGTCGTTAAAGTCGTTAAAATCGTATTTAAGGAAAATTGTATGTTGTTAAATGGATGATATTAAAATTTGCCGTCGAGTATTGAAGATAAAAGATATAATAGGAACAGACCGTATTTATTTTAATATTTCGACTTTATGTGTAATAAATTCGTTTTGGCAGTTATAATGGGCTTTTGAGTTGTAATATTAATTATTTGAAATTGTCACTAATCATACTTATTTCGTGTTGTCATTTTACCAAAATTATATTATTGTCACACATTCCTGTATTGAAGATAAAAATAAATGGAGAAATAAAATGAATAAAAATTATAGAGATAGTTTTATTCCTTTAATATTATTTATTTTCACATAAACAGCCGTGTTAATTATAGCAGTAGCTAATGTTTTAAACTAGGTATATAATCTTTAATTTCTAAACTTTTCAAAAACTCATTGAATAAGTTAAATACATTTTCTTAAAAACGTCAATGAATAATCTAGACAATTATATCAACAATTAATTATTATTATGATTATATAAGAAAAATGAAAGTCAAAATAAAAAGTAATATAAATATCACGTTGTACTTAACGTCGATAGATGGCGGTGTCTGCTTAAATTAATTTTGTTCAAAATTTAAGTAAACCTATCATAGGTTTGTCATCATAGGTATTGTTGGAATGTTCTATTAGTATAAATTAAAACGGACATATTAAGAGAATTATTTCATAACAAAAATTAACATTTAGTTTAGTATTTATAACGCGAACTTAACATAGTTGTAAGTAGGTTCCTACAATTAGGGCAGTTAAATTTTAAATTGATTGAAAAATAAATAATTATGAACTTGGTACAGTAAGAATAAATAAATAGGTACGGCAATAAGTATACAGTAAGAATAAATACCTATTATTGAGACACCACGAAGAAATTTCATATACGTCTTAAGCCTGTAGAGTCTGCAGTGTAAGCTATCTAGGGATATCTACTAAGTATTTACTTTGATTTAAATCACATTCATTGAATCATTCAATCACACTCACAAACATTGTAATTAAACTTAGAAAAGATGTCAATGGATTATAAGAATTTTAAAAATACATAAATAAGTTAAATATTAATGTACGTTTCAAATACTTTGAACTTTCTATAACTTAGGTACCTAGTACATATTTTATTATATATATATTTAAAATACATTATTCGTATATAATATAGACATGTAGGAAAGAAAACATGATATCCTATTTACTTGATGTTGCTTTGATCTAACTTTGCTTTATAAGCCGGTAGTTCCACATCATCCCAGTGCAATGTTACTTTATCGAAGAATCTGTAAACAAAAAACAAATAGAAATTAGGTAAGTAAATAGAGCCAGTAAGTTATTTTATCGAATTTATTATTGAGGTAAGAGTTTTTTAATTAACGGTGGACTTAGCCTAGGGGTGGTTGTGATCCCATAACCAGGCAAGGGGTATGCATAGCCTCCGTCTTGCTGCTAAAAGAAAGCAGAAATTACTGAAATTGTTAATAATAGCGTTGCCAGACTTGCCAATGATAAAACTACTTGTTTTGGAATATTTGGCTCATGGTTGCGGTGACCTCTGAACACCAGTTGGCCTATAATCTACTTATTTACGATTAACGCAAAATAAAAACATACCTCATCTGGACTTCAGAAAGAACGCAGAGCTCGTGGGGAGTGAGGCCCTTCTCCAGAACGTCGAGAGTGTCCATGATTTGTTCCACGTTGTAGAAGCCGCACACGTTGGTGTCGATGTCCGGCTGGCTCAGGGTGAACCAGGTCGCTATGCGGGCTAGCTCCACGTTTCTCGACTGGAAAGTGTAAGCATGAGGCTCAGTAGGAGTTTTAAGAGTTAAGATAGAGTGTAAATCTAGCAAAACATCAAATTATTCAGAGCGATCAAAATTATGAATATACGAGTATGGCGGAAATTACGTGAAGTGAGACCCGTGAGACAAGCAAAGTAGGTATCTAAGCGATTTAGGTCTAATTCTAAGTCAATGAGTTTTTTGGTACTGATTTCAACCCTCTTTATGTCCAACTTTTGGGCCGGGTTTCTCCTCACAACCGGGGAAGGCCTGGAGCATACTTCACCAAGCTGCTGCAATGCGGTTTAGTACAGATACGGGTATAGCTGTCAAACCGCCCAACGGC
The DNA here is from genome assembly GCA_018231225.1 of Noctuana stator. NCBI lineage: Eukaryota > Metazoa > Arthropoda > Insecta > Lepidoptera > Hesperiidae > Noctuana > Noctuana stator. The sequence goes on along the minus strand of DWQK01002461.1, from coordinate 4,123 downwards.
CCTCCTACCAGGTTGAACGACTGTTATCTATTGATAGCAACCGGGACTGACGGCTTAACGTGCCCTCCAAAGCACTTAAGCGCGCAAGCAATTTTCCACTAGCGGTGACCCATCCGAGTACCAACTGCGCCCGTGGTTGCTCAACAGTGACATCGCTTGCGATGCACACGTGTTGTAGAGAAATATATTAATTACTTACCTTACAGTAATCAGAGGCGCGTCGGCAGATCGCCTTGATGTCATCGCTCGCGGGGTGCCACGGTTGCGGGCCCTTGTTGGACAGCAGGCCCATGCCCGTGGCTGCTGCGTTAATCACCCCTATGCCCTTGCTCTGTAAATTACACGACATAATGCGGTTAAACTAAGAAGAGGAATGACCTTTCGCCGTTTTGATCATAGCGTCTCTTAGCTATAAGTATTGCCGTAACTAAATGTAAAATGTTATTCATGTGTAGGTGTACCTACGTTTTTTATTAAATTACGCTAGGCACTCGCGAAACCTTTTAGCCCGCTCGCCGCCGACCATAGTCCGCACAGGTAGACTAAAATTCGCTCACGTAGCTGTATAGTTTATGGCACATTTAAATTAATGCATTTTTTAAACAGCGATCAAAAATTGAACATAATTATGATTAAAATTAAGCAGTAGCAACTTTAACTAAAATTATTGCGTAAAGATTGCGTAGCTCAATGGCTAGAGCGCCAGACGTAAAAATCTGGAGATACGGGTTCAAATCCTGTCGTGGTCTTTTGAGAAGAGGTATGGTTTTTTATTTTTGCTAACTACATTTTTATTAAAATATAGTATTAAATTATATTATATTTTACGTGTTCAATGTTAAAAAAATTGAAATCTTTAGTAGCCAAAATATTAATTTGAAAATATGCATAAAATATGTATATATTAAGATAAGTGCATTTTCAGTATTATTATCTATAATGTTTGAATTATTCAGATATTTCAGTTAAGTATATAACATTATCTTGATATATTTATGTAGAAATGGTTTCCAGGGTCAGATGGTAATTATTATTTTAAATGTAAATTACATTTAAAATAATTATTTCCAAATAAATAAGTAAATTACATTTGTTTTGTTTTTAATTTTTAAATACTAAACGCTCTAAACTCATAAACAGTGTATGTAGGTAGTAGGTACCTATATGCCTATTATCTATTATCATAAGCCACCTGGTTATCCAAGTTTATTAACGTTTAGAATACATGGATTACCTAAGAGATAAATAAAAGAGATTAGATTTATCGTCTAATGAAAATAAGATGTCTCCATCAATGAACGTGTCGAGCTAGCTCCATGCAGTTGACATGTAATCTAAGTATACTTTGGCAAGTCAATGTCTTGTATGTTATCTTATGTTAGTTAAGCTAACCTTGGTTCCGTGAGTTAATACACTGCTCGGGGCTGTGTGACTTAAAATAAGTGTAAATAAAAAAAACTGCTTTTAAACTTTACCTATATCATTAAAATTTGAGAGCTGATATAAGATCTTCAAATAGCTGAATTGATTTTGTTGATCATAGCTAAAAAAGCTTTCGATTATAAATATTATAATATACCTAAACATATCATGTTTCACAACGTAACGGCGTCAAATTAGTTAATCCGTTTAGGGACTAGGTACTATGCCATAGACTATAGACAGACACAAAGATACACCGATACCTACGTAAACCTTATAGGACCTCCCATTTTTGCATCGGGGGTTAAAGGCTTACTATCAAATTAGGTGTCCTTCCAATAGAACAATACTTAGATTATAAATAAAAAACATACCTATTTCACTCTTATGCACTGACGCCTATAAATATGACTAGAAAAGCGATTACGTAGCTATCTATCGACTATGATTAGATTTAAAACTGAAGTGGGGACCTATGTGACATCTCATCCGCAAAATTGGCATTTCATTCGAGGATGAAGAAAAGGACGGGACGTGGTGATTGTAGGTACATTTCTAATCTGAGTCCAATGGCTAGTCAAAAGTGATGGACTCGTGTACTCCTATTTATCGTCCATTTTACAGCTAACAAAGTTGTATACAATAAATACGTACCTACCTACTACATACGAATCAATAAAATTGCCGGTCAATACCAATCAGGGGCACTATTATTCCTGCCTTGGCAATGGCCACCATTGTCATTTAAAATGGCGATGAGGAGAATGCACTACGTCCTCGGCACGTACGTACTCGTATTAACTGATAGGTAAAATAATAAAAGAATAATTTAAATTTCGTGTTTGTTTGTTGGTATAAAATGGACATTTTCATTTTTATCGACTCCTTCGTGTACTCGTTTGCAAAAAGGAAAGGAAACACATATTTTTAAATAAACGTAATGTGTTAGAACTTATTTTTTCAGACGTGAAGGAGAGCTGTTTTAGCTGCTTTTTTGAAGAACCCTATCATAGTCCGCCGGAAATGCTTCAGCAGAAAAATAGTTCCAATTTAGACGTACTACGTTCCATATTAATTAGGCTTAGTTTTGATGGTGAGATCTATGAGAAATACCTACAAACTCTTAAATTTGTATAAGCATGCGCACGACACACGTAACGAATGAACGAATAACTACTAAGTACTACTAATAATAAACTATATTTACTCTGCAGAATAGGGCTATTCGCGCAATCTACAATTTGGGTTATAGAGTCCTTACGAGAGAAATGAAAGAATATCAATATTCTGACATTCCCATCGCAATATATTTATGAAAATATTATGTACCTATGTAAGAAAAAATAGAGACAAATTTGTTACTCTCTCAGATTTATGTAGCCAAATGGCCACAGGCTTGCGTTTCCTAAGTTTAAAACACATACTTAAAAGAAATATTAAACAAATATTGTGTAAAAAGGCATTTTATGACATTAATGATTATAGAAGTGATAAGGAAGCCTTAGATTTGAGCTAAATCTGCCAGGAAAACGGAAATCTAAAATAGAAATCGAAGAAAACATTTCCACGGAAAAGCTCGAAAGGAAACATACATCCTGTTAGAGGTCCCTGTACAGTTCCCTGTATTAATTAGACGTGTTCTAATTGAATATACCTATATTGCGAACTAATTTATGGCCTTACTTCCTTTTGACGTTGGCTTTAGAATCGGACTAAGTGCAGTGTTGCCCATTCAGTATTGATATTTAAGTGAAATTAAATTAAATGGTCTATTATACTGTAATGGTATTTCCATTCAGTATTGATAGAAGTGAAATGAAATGTTGTATGAATAGAGTATATAAGATATAGAGGTATTTGTTAGCCCTAGCCCCCTACGCCCCGATATCCTGTGTCCTGTGTCCAGGGTATTCTTCTAATCCTACTACTTCTACGAGTTTCTGTGTAAATTGTTAGTTGGGTCTAAATAAGTTATATCTGTACTTTGAAGTAATTTGCTCAGAATAAAAGCTAAACATTACGTAGGTACATGAACATAATTTTATAGTTACAAAAAAATTTCACATATACATCGAAACAATAATAAATCGATCAATTGACTTGCTAACGTATTGTAACACGTCATGGGTTTTAATAATAGGTACTCGTAGTAGCTACTCACCTTGAAATATTTGGTGTAGTTCTGGAGGCGGTTGTCTATTAGCGTGCCCTTTGCGTACGATAACACGGTGGATATCTTAACCTCAGACTCCTCCACCACCTCCCACATGAGATCCAGATCGTAGTCAGCGATGCCAATGAAGCGAGCCTTGCCATCTCTTACAGCTCTCTCGAGAACCGGTAGGGTCTCCTTAAGGATTATCGAGGTGTCCGGGGCGAAGGTTATGTCGTGAACCTGAATAATGATATTGATAGAAATAGCGGTTTTATATTTTATAGTAGAGACGCGCCGGACTTTCGGTCGAATTTGCGCATTTTGGAACGGGCAGACATTTTATTATTAACTCGCGTTACGAAAAAAACCGACCTCATAGTTGTCGCGCGCTCAATTAAATGTTAGACTTATACGGTTTTCTCATGGATTCCGTTGTCAGAACTGGACCAAATTAAAACGGGACCACACGGGAAGCATCAGCTTTCAAACTAAAAAAATATCCAAATCGGTTCATGCAGTCTAAAGTTATGAGGTAACAAACATTAA
>DWQK01002460.1:0-13126 GCA_018231225.1 Noctuana stator | reverse complement strand
GCAATAAAATAATATTGCGACTATAAATTGAGATGTAAGCTATCCTATCTTTCAAGTTGGATCAACCTGCACACGGTATGCAAATTTGGTTAAAATCGGTAAGTAGTTTAGGAGTCCATCGCGGACAAACACTGTGACACGTAATTTATATATATTAAGATAATATAGATATTAATATGTACCTACTCACACATCAGCCATATATGCATGTACATGTTTTAAATGCCTATTAGACTTCGTACACGGACTAAAGGCGATTCGCGTGACACATCATTAATCAGCTGACCCATCGAGTTCAAGCCGTAGGGCAATTAAGAGATAAACGTAGGGTACGACAACTCTCCAACAATAATAAATAACGGATATATATAAAATAATTATATATAAAATAATTGATCCAGGATCGGCGTTGGCTCAAAGTAGACCATTATTGTCATATACTGATAGTCTTCAATCCTTTTTATGTCCCACTGTTGGACACGGGTCTCTCCCCACAACTGGGGAAGGCCTGGAGCATACTCCACCATGCTGCTCCAATGCGCATTAGTGGAGACATACACATATACAGATATTACAGATAGGTATGTATTAGTCGATGTTACGAGCAATTAAGTTTAGTTATTTAAAAGAGTTGGTATTAAGAGCATTTTACAAATATAGGAAGAACATAAATCTACATTATACTCGTAAATTTAACTTCAGGTCTGGAATCAAATCTGACTGTATTTTTTCACCCTTACCTAATTGAGCACCTCCGGTACTCAAAGAATACTTCGGTGGTTAATTTAACTTCACAAGGGCTAAGTTAAGACCCTTATTGTTATGTACAGTATAGGCTTTGACAGGAAAATTAGATGGGACTCACGCTTCACTGGTTTTCAATTCATTCCGGCTCCAATTAGTCTGAAAACTCGAACGCAACCGTCAAATATTCCGATAGAATTGAGAAATTGAGATGATTACGAGTACGTATTTCGGTGAGATCGGTACGGTACGGATTTCGCTTCCTTTGATAGCACGAAAGAAATACTTTAATAATGTTTAAAAATTATACGTTAAAAAAATATTTTGACTTGAAAAACAAACCCCAAATAATGAAATAACTTTGTACAAATTAGTTTTATTGTATTTTTGCGTGCTATAGATTCTTAAAAAGTACGTAATTTTTCTAAGAGTATACATTATAATTATTATTATTGTGACAAAAACACAGTTCATACCGCTAAGCTTCATATTTACCTGATATAATAGTAATAATATGCTCTTTGAGACTTTCTTGACTTAAGTTAGGTACCTACCAAGTTGCGTGATTGGAAGTGATACGTGGGAGTATAATATATTACATATATATTATACATAGTAAAGTAGAATTCTTAGAAGGAGCTGAAGGCGATATCTATTCTATTTTCATAATTGTACCTAACAGCATAATAACGCGGCGCTGATCGATTGATCCTTTCAACATTCACTCATATTCAGATAATGGAGTCAGTTGCTTTCAACCGTAAACATTTTCTTATGCCAAGGTACGGTGCCTTTATGTTGAGTTTCAGTGAAATAAATGGAATACTGATATTGACGTAATATTTGAAAATTATGTTTAATATTCCTAGTTGGGCCATTTTACGATTATAAAATACACTTTTAATGCAATGACACAATATTTGAAAATTTATACGTTCATATTTAATTAAATCTCAGTAAGCCTTTGGTTTCGCGAAATTGCTCATAACTATTTATAATTAATCTAGTATTCCGATTGCGTGTTCATCCAAAAACCTTCAGAAAACGTTAAGATGCATAATACCTAAAAATAAGATTATGCATAAAGTAAGTAGGTATGTATTACGAACTACGGATATTATGTACGAGCGACGCTGTTGCAAATTCAGCACTCACACTAAAAGTTTACAAAGATACCCAAAATGTTCTTCTAACTCCTAAAAAATCTTTTGACGAAATTCTCTCAAATTAAAACAACTGTAGGTATATTTTTTGTTACTTCAAATGAAATTTGTTCCACGTAATTTCAAACCAAAGAGAATGTTTGAATAGAAGGTATATATGCAAAGGTAGCCTTATACGAATCTCCTTTGGAATTTCAATTAAATGCGTGTAGGAAAACGAAAAACCCAGATAGAAAATCACCGAATTGTGCCGTAACGCAATAATAACGTAATAAATAGGTGAAAACTGTCTTTACAAATTATTTATTTGTTGTTAAGCTTCAAATGAAATTTGAATTAAATTAAAATTATTATTTATTTATTTATTATTTATTTTATTATTATTTTAATTAAATTTACTCAACACTAAGATTACTTACTCGCTTCCCGCGAATGGAAAAAAAATTACCATTATAATGTTATATTAACCCTACTGGTTAATAAAATCAGCACTTGCCCGAAATATCTTGTCCTTCTCGGGTTCTTAACTCAATACACCCATACTTGTAGGTTCTTACTGTACAACAAGATACATAATATATTTATATTGAATACGTTATTTAAATTATCTATACTAATAATATAAAGCTGAAGAGTCTGTTTGTTTAATATATAGGCTATCTAGCGTTACGTTGCAATTCTTAACGCAGGTGAAACCGGGGAGCACAGCTAGTTAGTAATAATACAAGGTATAGGTACACACAATTTAACAACAAGAATTAGTCTTTATAGTAAACCATATTATTATATACCTATACATTGTAAGTACATATAGATTTTTTTTTAATTAGGCGGATATTAGTGTCCAAAAGGCGAGCAGGCAGGTTTTATCACGAAGTTTTACCTTCACAGATGACTGCGTGTGATTTGTCCCTAGATCTTTGTAATAAAATTGTTATTATCATAGTCAAACAATTCCAACACCAGGATTTCCTGTTACGTAAGTACCATGGACTTTAGTTCAAAGATAATTCAATTACAAAAATAATTGTAAACATCCAACCGAGTCATTGTGGTCATGATTTGACACAGGACTAGACACGGGTCATGATTTTGTAACTAACAGCATTTCTTTTCAACTTGAGTGATATAAAAAATATATATTATGAAATATCTTGTACACGCAGCCTAAATTCAATTATAGTTTCAGAATTTGGAAAAAATAAACATAGGCTAAGCGATCGTTTGATCAGTTTTCTGTGCCGTTCCTACTCTGTATCACTTACCGGCATCCATTATGACGAATTCAACAAGGAGTGATAGATTAAGTTAAAAATGTGATAAAATACCTATTTAATAAAAAGAAAGTAAGCGCGGAATCAGACGTTTTGATCGCAATTTGTTAACTACGTGAAAAAACACTTACAAAGATTAGAACGCCACTTATTTTCCAATGTCACTTTCGGCGTCACGACTGAATATTTATTTTTACGAAAACTTAGAGGAATATAAGCTTTTTAGAATTAAATTTTGACATAATAAAAGTAGGTACATATAATAGGTACTTGAAATAATTTGAACTAAAAATCTCTTGTTTTCAATCTACTGTTTAATCATCGTATTTAACTATTAGGTGTTACTGCTGGACGATTTAGGTACGAATTTTATTTAAGACTTGTAGCTTGGATGTTCGTAGTCATTTAGAATCTATTCAGTTATTCAGTCCCGAGCCCACAGTTCATACATTCTTACGCATAAATAGTTTCAAATTATTGAAAGATCTATAATGATGACACCTTATGAATATTCATCAATACAAGTGATCAAAAAGTTGACCGCAGAAGACATTTTGACGTGGTTTAAGCACTGGGACGCATTTAAATATTCACGATTGGTATTCCAGTTACTGCTGCAAAGTTTTAAGGTCGTTTTGCAAATTATAATGAATTTACTAATTACCCACGGGATTGACACTAAAATAAAGGACAGTTAGATTATCTACACATACAATAATCCAATTTACTAGAATGTCTAAATATTAATTTCTAAAAGAGATACGAGAGAAATGATTGTAATGTATGGCCCAACTAAAGTCGACGAAATTTAAATTGACATGAATTATAAAGTAATTAACAAACTCACACATAGAATAAGCTAGTCAACAAGCTAACTATAATATACCCATATGCTAAAAAATGGATGCTATGATTCATATCTCAAACGAGTTGTTACAACTTGATGGCATAGGAAAACTAGATTTTTGTGACCCTCCAGTTTTCCAGATTGGCAGCTGTACCTTTCGGGGCGATTTAAAAGACGTTTCACAGCAATAAAGGAATACAGGAAAGCCTACATAAATGCATAAACAAATCTTTGTAAATTTTCCTGTTGACTTACTTTCGCTTTCTGTGTCTGACAGTAAGGAAACAAAGGATTGCCCCGCTTGTTCTATCGACGCCTCGCACAGATTACCTACCTATATACTCGTACCTACGAATCAAAAAACAAAATCCGCACCCAGTCCAGTGGGACTTTGATCCGTCCGAACCTTTACTGAAGCGGATGAGTCCATCGTAATATGTAATACGGGCTTTAATTATTCAAGGTTTGTTTACAATAAACATTTACTTTTAATAGAAAAATGTAATGTTTCGTGATTAAAAAAGATACTCTGTTTACGATAAAAGAAATTGGGGAAAATGATTTCCAAATTATAAAGAAATATTTTAGCTATAGAGAAATAAGAATCTATGTTTTAAATTTTTTAATCAAATAAATGTTTAATTTGAATTATTAGGAAGTTCATATGCTGAACAGTTCTGCCTGAAATACTGAGGCTTGGATGGACCTTCCTTTTGAAGTCTATAAAATACATTTGTTTTTAATTAAACTACATTTTAAAACCATCTTTTTTTTGTCTTTAAAAAAATGCAAGTGTTAGGCAATCACTCTTTAATTGATTAAAATAAAAGTAGAGAAATCGCCCAAGGCACCATTATCGCTCGCTTTGGTCAATTTGAGATACAAAAGACCCGCACAATTATTCGTAATGGATTTAAATTTTCTCGTAAATAAAATGCCTTTGTTAAATTTGTAACGAGAGTTTTTTAAATGCAGGGTTCTCGAAATTTCTCACTCTTACGACATCTGTATTGTTGAAAATAAATACCATAATTCACAAGACTATTTTACACTTTTGAATCTTAAAACCATTCTGCGTGGTTTTTTACGAAATTATCGAAATGTTATTGAAGAGTTTGCGGTTAGGTATGTTTTACGCTATATATCTTTAATATCGTAGAAAATTTCTTTTCACCTTTTAAGTTTCTTCTTAATAGTACCCCGCCAGTTTATTATACCTACGTTCAATTGCTTTTATTAGTTCAAGGTTGCTCAACGCCAATAATATATACAGTCAACAGCAACTGATCGTATGTAATTTGCATTTGAGAACATAATTAGGCATTCCTGGAAAACTGTGACATGGAGTTCTTCACAAAAGGCGCTAAAAGAGCTGTTCTTTAAAACCGGCAGCACATTGCTGACTTCTCTGGTATTGCCCATGTTCATATAGGCAACGGTGACTAAATAGGTAGGATAGACGCTAGGTATGGTAGGCGTAAGTTATAAAAAAGGCACATTTACTCCAGCACTGATTAATTCCATTAAAAAGTAATTCGATAATTATAATTTATTCGATCACTCTATATTATGATCACCTTACCAGACGTAACAATACCTAAATTATTTTGTTTGCAATGCAGTCGACACAACATTTTACTTATTAAATTATCTGTTTGCGGCAGAAACAACAAGCATGTTATCGATAACCTTCATAATAATTAGTCAAAAGGTTCATCGCTTAATGATGAAATGTGTGATGCGCATTTTACGAGCGTTTTAATAAAAACATCCTAGTATTTATATCGAACTTTAATAATGTTTTTTTAACTTAAATGTAATAAATAGATAACTCTATAGGTACTACCAGTATAAATGAAATGCTCTACCATAATCACTCTTACCTACCGCATCGAAATTTCATCGTAACGAAAAATTACGTCCACACGGATGAAGTCGCGGGCCTAAGCTGTGCTATAGATATTTAATTTCCCACACAAAATGAACAAGCTAGCAATATTTCCATTTAACAAAGCAATTGCAATCGGCGGCACTCGAATCTAAATGCCATCATATCGTTGAGATTGGTGGGAATACACCGGCTGAACGATCTAGTCATTAAAACAAAACACGGTATCGTGTGTTTTTCAATCATAAACATTTCAATCGCTTACAAAGCTAACCACCATTACGAGTTGAAAGAGATTTGAAAATCGATTTTTGTATAGGGCCGTAATTTCGTATATCTGCGCTTTTGATAGTTCATTTTTGTTTTAGTTTGTTTAGTGTGGCTAAATTAACTGCAATTATCAATATGGACAAAAATAGATATTTCTTAATAACTGTATTTATTTTTTAGTTGTTGATAATGTCTAATATATTTTTTGCTAAAACGTAACTAATTTTCCTTTAAGTCCAGCGGTTTCAAGCGAACGAAAACAGAAAAGCTCTAGGTACGAAATATTTTTCAACGTAATACGTATATACATTATTTTTATACCGTTTTACTTATGAAATTATATTGTATGAAATGATTGTCCAAAAACCAAAGAAATTTTTAGCCAATGAACTCGCATTGGCTAAAAATTTATTTGTAAATGAAATTGCCTCAAAGTTGAAACCTCCTAGAAAGCCCGAAACATTACCTAAATAACGCCTTACTAAATTTTCATTACTTATTTATTTTATGACTCGAATAAAAGTGTGTTAAATCTTCACTTCAATATTCTGTTAAGTCTTTCATACCTATCTAAGAGGATTAACTTAAAGGGCAACCTTAAGAGAACTAAATCTTATAAAAATTCTTGATGCAACGCTTTGAAAACGAAGCATTGGAGTGGTTACTGCGGGTATCATTCTTTTTATTCAAAGCCCACTGTTATTGAAACTTTAATTATATTTACACTTTTATCTTACATTCACTGTTTCAAGTAAATATTAGAAAAAAGTAAACGCGGATTTTGAAGCAACCAACTTGTTGCTTAAGATTTTTTTTTTTACAATGTTTACTCTATGAACAATCGCAGTTTATCTCTAAAAATATAATTCCTAACCTATCTTTGTAGAATTGATAGCCTCTGTACCAATAAACATTAGAATCACTTGCTGTAGATAATAAAGACCCCGAAAATCGAGCTTCACAAACTCAAAGCTTTTATCGGCCAAAACATACGTTTTACGATATCAATCAATTCGTAAGTGGATTGAGTAATATGAAAGCGCCTGAACACGTCGTTTGCGCGGTAAAGTGTTGCGACTTACGCCAGTGAACAAAATATCTCAACACACGTAGTTGTAAAATATTGTATTTTTCTTTTTTTAAACCACCCCACGGTCAGCTAGAGGATAATACCATTAGGCATTGGATTTCCCTTTGTATTGTTGTTCATAAATAAATATTATGATGACAATAAATTAATAAACAAATAAATAGGATGTAGATTGATTTAGTCCTCTTACTGTGCTGAGGTAGGCCACCGAGGGGGTTTAGTGCGGTAAAAATCCCACATTACACGGTATCACTCCCATGATGTCCGGGTACCTTTCGAAACTTTCCCCCCTCGTTAAAAAGGGGAAGATAATAGATAGGCCTATATAATTGGGACTATAGACTATAGACCTATATAATTTGGAACATGTAAGAATAAGAAATTCTTAAATTACATCATTCTCTCATCCGTTTTTAATTTATTGACTATGCATGCTGAATTCGGACAAATACCTATGTACCTACCTACGTATGTAATTTTAATGTTTAACATCTGTTTATATACCATGTTTGATGCAATAAAAAAGTTATTATAATTTATTATCATTATTATAAAATATCACAGTAGTTAAACCCTCTATTATATACTCATTTTGTTGTCAAACACAATTCGCATGAAATTAAGAACTTAATTAAGATCTTCGTGAATAACCAGTACTTCAAGAACTGTGGTAATAAACGAGTTAAGATTGAAGAAGTTTTTCGACATTTCCGCGGCAATTTAGATCGGCAAAGTCTTTGGAAAAAGTTTGAACCCCATCAAACAAAATGAAAAGTCGCTCCTACCGCCGAATTTTATCACTCAGATCAAATATAATTACTTGGTATGTGTGGCATATTCAATTAAAATAACAAAGTAGCCTTCAAACATAAACAAATTGAACCGATACCAGACTCGTATTTAATATGGTGCATTTAATTTCAGGTAGGTACCAATTCAATATACCTACTGAGTGACACCAAAAATCGTACTTTATCGAGTAAATTTGTACCTCTTCATATGTATCTAACAATTTAATTTCTTGCCGCAAGTAGGTATATTTATCTTAGCTTTAGATAGTTGCTCTCTGAAACTAAAACCAATATCAAGGTAAATCCAAGAAGGACAAAATTTTCACTATCCCTGATCCCTTGGTTGTCGAAAGCAAACAAGATAAGTCAAAGGGTTTGAAAATAAACAAGTTCGGAAATTTACATACTCCGCGTTACAGGAAATCTGCTTCGGGCCGTTGGACGGTGGTCAGCTTTTAAGTAGGTACCTGTTTTGAGTAAAATAAACAAAAATGAATGTTACTAAGGCCCAAGCCTGCTATTATACTATCAATAATCAATACTCTACAAATAGCGGTTAATAACGTGGTAGTTCGCATGTGTCGAAAATCTATAGGGAACATAATTGAATCTAAAAAGGATTGAAGGCAAGGATTATGTCCGACTGCTGGGCACGGGTCTCCCCTCACAACCGGTGATGGCCTGGAGCATACATGAACAAAATTACCTACCGAAACCTAACATGACAATCACATCGTCGGAAAACAATTGACAACATTAAATTAATACATTACTTAGGTACCAAAACTGTCAAAATCAAACATTAGGATGCCAAGGGTTGCACGCTGGATATAAAAAAGATCTACGGCCTATACGAAAATGTTTCTGATTAAGATGCATACCTACTAGCAGGTGCGCTGCTACCTACATTAATTCTTGTTCATGTTAGAAGTTCTTTCGCATGTTATTGATCATACGTTATGCGTAATCGTAAGCACTTTAGATTATAGTACTTAAATCATTCGTCTTTTCCATTTATTAGATGGATATGAAATATGAAGCAATCCAATGATTTATTGTAAGAACTTGTTAAAGAAACATGAAAGTTGAACCCAATTTAATGTTGAATTTTTTAAGATACAAAGCGTTCAATTTTCTTATATCTAAGTGATACCATCCAATCTACGAGTTCGTACCAACACAAGTTTGTACAAATGCATGTAGATACGTATAGAATAACTACTTATATGTAATACTAGCTGTGCCCCCCGGTTTCACCCGCGTTAAGAATTGCAACGTAACGCTTGATAACCTATAACCTTCCTCGCGTATGGAAAATCTTACACGAAAATAATTTTTTAAATCGGTCCAGTAGTTTATATGATTGTCGCGTCAAACAAACAATCAAACAAACAAATTGTGCAGCTTTATATTATTAGTATAAAATATAGATAGTACCTAGCTACATACCTACCGATTATGTTACAGCTGTAAAACTTAATTAATACGTGGTAATAGTTACGACAAATACTACAAATTAAGTTTCGAAGTCACGTGGGAGTGGTAACTGGTTGCCTACATTTGATTATTTATCTACTTTACAGGTCCGATAGAAAAGAAAAAAAAATTATAGAAAATTTTAAAAAACCTGGAAAAGAAACTAAACTACTTACTTTGGTAAAATAAACAGATAATACTCGTACCTATGTATTAGACCATTACTAACAGTTATCGACCCTCGTCGCTCATAGTAGCCATCTTTTGCATCAGTGATATATCTACATGATAACTTTAACAACGGGTTTTGAAGCGTTGAAGTTTGTCTTGTTAATAGTTTACGAGAAAATTTTTAACTGAAGGAAATATTATAAATATTAATTTTATTCGTAATAGAGGCAACACATGTTTTTATATGAAGATCATGTACAAGAAGTTTATGCCACTCAGAATAAGAACTAAACTTCTCAGCTCTTATGAAGGTACGAGTAAGAGCTCGTAAGTATGAAGTATTCTTTAGAAGTAAGTTAAGTTCGATAATGTTCATACAGGGTTCTGCAGGGTTCAGTCCTGGGTCCAATTTAGATTAGATTTACTCGTAGAAGACTCAGACGGTAGCTTCAAATATATTTACATCTGCATTTATTTAAGTAGGTATAACTGTAACAAAAGAGTTAAAGAAAATAAAACTACTTTATATAGGTACAGGAGATGGGTCCTGTACATAAAATGAATAGCAAAATTCTGTCTTTGTAATTATCTAAATCAAAATTCTCTTGAATTTTAATTGTATAATAACAAATTGGACTAAAACTAAATCTTACTGACATGGAACCGATCCTAAAATTAGCGTGTTCAGCTTCCATCAATTATTTTCTTACTTGTCTTAGTTTCACGGTCTAAGTAGTTAAGAAACTATGTGGCCGTACAGAAGTCGATATTGTCGGGTGAAAATTTAGGCATAGTTATTTTTTATAGCAAGTAACTACCTACGGTATGTCTTTCGGTATATTGTCGGTATAAAAATGCGTTACATAATATTATGTACCTTTAATGTTATTTATACAATCTTTGTTTAATAGAAGGCTATTACGGCAATACTTAAAGGGACAAATTGATTTTTTAAAAATCTCATGAGATAAATTTATTTTATTTGCTTTTACCTACTTATAAATACAGGGATTTCAAGGTAAGTTTCAGGCAAATTTTATTTTTACGTACGCGTAGTTTTGATTATAGGTACAGTGAATAAATAATTTATATTTTCTAGATTTACACAAATCACCATACTTCAAGTTTAATTTAGGTAAATAGATCAATCAATCAAAAACTTCAATTTTTAATTTATATCATAATAAGTATTATATAGAAAAGAAATAAAATCATACCATATATCAATCATACCTAAAATTAATTAATCTAAAACAAGAACCCAAAAACACACCAGAAAACTTCACAAAACAACCGTCAAATAAACTTTTCACTTACCAAAAACTCAAAAGTATCCACACTTAAGCCCACTACACACTCACAATCACTACACTACAATACAACTTCGATATAACTTTACCGGATAGTGTCAGCGAGGCGTTAGAGCTGGTCGCGCGCGCGTTCTCTACTGTTAGCACTTTAGCAGAGCGACGGGCGGGCGGCCCGCCCAGATGCTATCTCGCGGTGCCCCGAACGAGCGATAAACTTTACGCGGACTAGACGTGCTAATAAGATTAATGGAATACTGGAGTAACTTATTATTAGAAATGTACTAGTTACTAATGTGCTAGAGAGAACTGATAATGAAAACTAGAAGTAATTAATAGTTCGGTGCCGTAACGCTACGAAATGGTCTCGTCTATAATATAATGTATTTACTGGAAGGCTTTATCGATCAAACTAGTATAAAGTTCACATATATTTCTTATATGAAGCAATTTATTGTACTCACAAAGAAATCTATATATTTTTGAGAAAATATTACAGAGTTACTTATAATGTTAAAAAAACTATAAAAATTACAAATGTAAAAACTTGTACAATTAATTGAAATGAATTTGCAATACATGAAGCTAGACGATGATAGGTGCACATAAGTAGTATACACAATAATAATAATAAAAATACAGCTAATAATAATATAATCAATTAAATTTGTGTGAGGCCGATCAAAGACGGTCTAACTAGGTTTCTTAATATGTAGGTACCTATTTACGTAAATCCTTTAGATTCCAAATATAATTACACCTTAATAAATTAACAACTATGTTGTAAACTTGCCATCATTTGCATTGTATATGATATTAAGCCAGACTATTATAACTTGTTGATCTAGGTTCCAAGTACATAAGAAATATTTACTTATAATTTAATATACACCGTTGTGTATAGCAGTAACTACCTAACTACCGTAATTTTGCATACTGGAATATTGTGACCTCGAGAACCTATAATAACAAACACATAAACAAATAAATAATATATTTATTGCATAGCTATTCTATACTAATAGAATTATTTAAGAAAATACAAGCTCAATAATATAGTTAATCCGAAAGTCAAGTTACCAAGTTTATCACTTCATATTCAGTCATAAGTCAGTCACTGCTTTTAATCGACTTAAAAAAAAAAAGTCGGTTATCAATTCGTAAAGACTTTTTTTTAATAGTAAATGTGAACCGATTTCAATTAATCTTTTTTCATTCTAAAGGTCACCGGAGTAGTCCTTTATAAATTTGGTTTCATTGTATACTATGGAATGTATGAGAAAAACCATGAAACACTTAAATTTTCAGATGATGAGGTGACAAAGTAACCGAATAGTAAGTCTCGTAAATAAACTAAGTATGAACAATATTCAGGCAAATCTGCTAGGTAATCGGGATATACATAATATATTTGAGTTACAGTAATGATTGAGTAGTGAAGTCATTGTGGTAGTGGAACTTGACGCGCGAACTTTGACGCGCTACGCTGCGAATAGGCAGGTATTCAATATAATTTTACTATCCTTTCATCCGCTAGTCCCTTAACCCTTACTAGCTCTTACAGTCTTGATTCCCCGAGGACGCCCCGTTGTCGTCAATTGTTTCACTTGGCCGCTCGTAAACACAGCTTAATGATAATGTCTGCAGTCTACCTCACGAACTGCAGTCACGTCACCAGCGCGACAAATAAAATTATTTTTATGTGTTCTCCGTACATACAAGTGATACGACCACTTATAACGGAATATTTCCTTCAGATTAGAATAAAATTAGAATCAGAAAAAGAGTCTGGAAATTTTTAATGTAAGGTTACAGTAAAAAGCAGTTCTTTGATAAAATGTCGTAGAAAATACGAAAATTAATTACCGCAGAACTTGCTAATTGTAATCCGATTGGTATTGACAGTGCATTAGTAGCTACTGTCGGCTAAGTATTTTGTTTGAGTCATAAACTAACCCGAAGTTCGGAGCTCAATTCCTTGGGGCCATCTTGGATCTTGGGGCTATGTTTTTGTTTTTGTTTTTGTTTGTTTTGACTTTGTGATAATGGAAACTGTTTTTCGCCACTAATTGCCTCCTAAAGTGGTTAATGTTAGGGCCAGCTTA
>DWQK01002459.1:0-13128 GCA_018231225.1 Noctuana stator | reverse complement strand
GCTAATCTCTGGAACTACAAGTCGGATTTGAAAAATTATTTTTGTATATGATAGCTACATTCATGAGGAAGGTTATAAGCTATCAAACATTACGTTACTATTCTTAACGCGGGCGAAACCGCGTGGCAAAGCTAGTGGTTTATATGCCGCATCCAACTCGTACCATACTCTCTCAAGGTAGACTATATTGAAGCTAGGATCAGGGTCCTTTTATAGTTCATCGTATCGATCGAACATTTGCAAATAAGACCAATGATAATAGCACTCGTACCGATGGACTGATTGATCAGCAACGACATGAAAACGGCCATTAAGGTGGCCCACGCAATCCCATTCCTAATAACGTTGACTTAAAATGTAATCTTAATAGTATCTGCCTGTTGTTGGTACGTACCATTACTCATGAAATATAAAAAATATTTTTTCTAGTTCAACGTCGGTTTCTCGTTGGTTTTTATTTTGTTTCCTTTTTAATTTATTTGTGAAGCCTACCGTTGTATGGTTTGTTATTCAAGATAGATTACTATAAAATGATCTACCTAACGACTATATATGTTTTCAGAGGCAATTGTTTCAAAATTAATTAAAAATTAGATAGTATAACATGTATGCTATTTTCGTAATCACATCTCCTGAAAATCTCGTAAAGAAAACATGCTCATTATAACAGCCACGAATGGACGTTCAAAGTCTATTGGATGAATGGATATTTAAATGTAAAGTTTTACTATATCGCAATAATATTTAATATAATATAAAATATACTTAGTGACTGCGTGGGCACCTATGATTTACATACCTACCTAATATTCCCAAGCAATATAATATGAGTAAATACGTTTTCTACAATTTACTACGAATACATTTAAATAATTAATAAGAATTTAAAAATTTAATAATAATTTAATAATTTTCCCACTACTGTTCAGTAGGTAACAGTCGGGATCTAGATCCTTCCGAAATAAGCTTTTTCTTAGTATATTTTAGTGTAGAACATAAAATAAAATAATAATTTAATTAATAAAACGGCATCTTTCACAAAATTTAGATATTTTTTATCTAAATAGAACTACTCTGGGTAACTAAACACTTTTTTACAAAACACGAATAAATTAGTAATTTATTATACTCAACCCATTCCCAGAATTAAATATATTGGACGCTATTAATTGGACTAAACCAATAAAGACGACAACCCCAGACACGTGTAGAACCTTAAATAATAAAAAAAATACAGTCTTCGAATTCTAAATATTTCTTTAGGCGGCCGAGGTTCACTTTTTAATTGTTGTTTTTGTGTGGATTCCGTTTTTTGTGATTGATTCAGCTTGCAGTTGTCATTGTATTCGTTCAGGTTTGGTCATAGTTTTTTTTCAACGTCCAATTGTTTGTATGTTTTAAGAAATGAGGTTCGGTCGTCTCCTTTCTGCCTCGGTATGGTAATGCTGGCCGGTTAATCAATCAGATGAATTTCAAATCCGACGTGCATTAAGATTTGTTATTTACATCTGAATATATGCATCTTGTTGCCATAAATATTAATGGGTTACATGGAAAAATAATATTGAAATTGCCTTTATTGTTTCTAAAAGAAACGGTGATCAACCATATTAATAATAAAATAAAAATGTTTGTTCAATTATTGGGTTACAAGTTATTTATTTTTAAATATAAATGTACCTATTTACATCAATGGCGGTACGAAAGCTGCAGAAAACTATTTTTATTTATATTTATGGTACAAGTTTTCAATAAACAACATTTCTAACGTCCCAACGTTCACGGAAATTATAATTTAACACCACAAATCCCGTTAATGTCATATCAATCGGGAATCGAAGACGGGACATCACGCTAGTCATTCGCGCTACATTTATCATACTTCCGCTGCACCCCTAACTTTAATGCCTTTCATGATGTTTCATTAGCTGCTAATGCATTCACAATATTATTTAGCTATGTATCTATATAACATCGAAAACTACAACAATGTATCACAAAGGCTCTTTTGTGAAAAAGACACATTAATTATTTTATGCAATAATTAAAATATATTTTTGTTGTAGATTTTACGAATTTATTCTAGTGTCTGCAGCATAGATACTCGTACATTGTGTAGCAAACCGCATTTGGCCAGCGTGGTATAAGTACCTACTCATACTGTGTTGACGATGACAGCATACATACACTAAGTTACGTAGCTAAAGACTTAAGTTAATTTCTAACACAAAAAAAAAAAACAAATTAAGTCGCGAAATGGTGGTAAAATTGCAGATAAATCTGACACTTTGACAGTAAAACTTAACGTAAAACGCAAATTAAGTTATTATCGTGTCTATGCAAATCCAAGCAACATGTAAAGATGGCTTTTACGGCCGATCGAAATTAACCTGCACTAAAATCATAACGCACATTTGCAAAGCCAGATCTGGAGCAATTTAAAAGAGTAATCTCACCGACCGCCAGAACAAAACATAAAGCGGTTTACGACCGCCCCTGTTGATTTATTCCTCATTCATAATTTGATGTTTCGGAACATCAGAGGATTTAATAACTCCAGATAGAGATCGCTTAGACCGATGTTAAACTGTTGGCGTCTTGTGTAACGAACATAAAATACACATTAAGAAGCATTAAGCAGCAGATTTTACAGTTCAGCCGCTCAACCAACTCAGGTCTTTTATCCTTAATCTAGTTATTTTAAAACGCAAAGCGATTCGGGGGTTTATTGGCCGACGTCATAACCGTCTTTATTGCTATAAATCGTTATTACGCTAATATCGTTTTATTGTAGCTATTTCAGAGATGCTTCTTGAAATAAAAACATGATAAAATATTACCTACCTACCTAATCAACGTTCGTCAGATGAAATTCTTTTCCGATAATACATCATCGACATAGCAACGTGTCTTAAATATCGGCGACGGAATTGTGTTCCTGACGTGCCTACTCACATACACGGAATCATCAGTTTCTTGTACACGCTCGTTCGGTGAAAGCGTAATGACAGATGTTTTCTTGACGCGAATCCGTCGAAACGTCGTTGAGTTATGTCAACAATCCGTCGCTAACGTAAACACTTAATTAACATCGTAAAGTACCAAGACTCGGCAATCTCCGGACACTTATCAAACGTCCATAATAATTTGAGACGCGTTGTTATGGCGAGGTGCAAAAGTGGCTGACCTGACATCACGCCTGTGACCCTAGGCTCGCGTGCGTCTCGCTCGTGCCCGTCTCTCCATCTCCCTCGCACATCACGCCCCCACTTTTCATAATCATCTTCTTAAAGTCACATGTTTTGGCGGTGTCTCGAAATTAATGAACTTTAAATCTGTTGTGGTAAATACGAATTTGGTTCGGTTTCGTACGACGTATGGATCGCGAGCCGGAACGCTGGCGAAGTCTTGGGCCATCACCGTCATCTATTGTCATGTCGCGGTCGTCTTCTCGGGCTTTATAAACAATCTTTTATTTTCACCTAGGAGTATAATCGGCTCGCGCTTGTGGAATTTCTGTGTCTATTCTTATCGGGTGGTCGTTTCGGAGGTAACAAGAGTACAAAGGTTGTTTTGAGGTGCCACGACGTGTCAACGCTGTAACTATCCGCTAACGGAATGAACACTCGTGACGCGATTGTTTCCTTTTTTAAACTTATCGTTTCTTGTTCTTTCGTTTCTTGTTGTTTTGTTACAGTTAGATGATAAGCAATTGCTTATAAGGCCCATATATCAAAATAGTTGGTTATTTAAATACCTACAACTCATTTCACTGCTACTTTATGATAAATCCTTCTCCAATATACCCCCCATCATAAACCCCTTGCTGAATCAATCCCTTCCTTGCGAAAGGTTTAATATACCACGCTGGCCCAGTGTCAATTGGTAGACTTTAAACGACTTTAAAATCTATTTGGAGTACTCTAAGGAATGCAGCTTTCTTTGTGACGTGTCCTACATTAAGTAAATTACTGGTTTTGCCCACGTTCATAGACGGTGGTGACCACTTGGTCACCACCGTCTATGAACGGTCACCGTAAGTACCATCAGTTAGTTGGTTCTACGCTAGGCTGTTAAAGACGGTGTATTCGATTAAGTGATAATTTCTTAATTAATTTATAATACACATGGGTGCAAGTATTTTATAAAATTACAGGTCAGTTCTGGATTTAAAATCACTGACACGAAAGCCTCAAATCAACTCATTAAGTACTAAAATAATATAGGTTTACTTAATATCTTTTAATTTTCGCGCCCAACAACCTGAAAGGGGTTTGAATGTCCCTTTCCATATTAAGCCATGGCTACTGTGGCTAATTACGTTTAATTATTTAAAATGCGTTATATTTTGAGATCTTAAAAAGCTTACGAATGAAATACCTATATAAATTACCGCAAGTGACTTTTATTTGCGGTTCTTAAGAAAGAAATGCAGATGCTATTAAAAGTTTCGTTTGCCACAATAACCGAGTGGCGATCAGCCGCTCTGGAATGCTGTGTTCACACTTATTAGTCTGTTTTTATATTGCAATTTGTCATTTATTCCGCAAGCGTTTTTGCCAACGTGTATTATCTCATACTAGCTCACGCCTGCGGTCTCGTTTGCGGCCGGTTATTTTGATAAGACTAGCTCGCTGTTTCATAAACTACAACAAAAAAGCGGCAAAATCGTAACTGAATACTCTTTCTAAGGTTCTCTATTGAAGTAAACTCGCGAAAATGGTTGTCATTTCAGCGTTGACAAGCTACATACAGACAGATACGGCATTTTGTATTTATATGTAGATTAATTGCGTTCCATTCGTGTACTCATATAACCCGAGTAGATAGGTACTGCTGTTTAATAGTCTCCTATGTAGGAATGCGGCCATAATTTGTAATAAGCAAGGATCGTGAGATATTTCTCTACGCTTCGCCTCTTTAATAGGTTTCGCTCGTTACAACCGTTCCCATGCTTTCTGTACTGAATCACGGGTTTCTCCTGCTGGTCCCGAGATCGGTGTGATTTGCTTGGGCCATCCCTACTGCATCAAGTACCTACTAGTTAACGGTGTACACGCTCGCTCTCGCTACCACTACTTATCAAGTACTGCTGTGATAGATATTATGTTGATTCTGTTAGATGTCTCAAGTCATTCGATCTTATGCTACACTCCAATATTTCCACCAGTTTTGTGGTGATAAAGATCTAGCTATCTTTAAATTTGGAAGCTTTTACGTCCCAAATATCCTTTTTTCTTTCAATAGTTGTAATATCTATATCTTTATCTACGATATGAAAATTAGTTAGGTATTGTATTCACGCGTATTTCGTACTTACGGAGTATGTTTATGAAGCAACTATAGGGTTTATCATTCAAACTTAGACAATTACTTGGAAATAGCATTATAAGACAGTATAGCTCAGTAGACCATTTTACGGTTATTAGGAATTGAAACAACAGGTAATTTCGCAACTGCCCGCTAACAGTACAACGCAGTGAACGCTTGTCGACCGAGATTTGCTCTGC
Source organism: Noctuana stator (assembly GCA_018231225.1). NCBI lineage: Eukaryota > Metazoa > Arthropoda > Insecta > Lepidoptera > Hesperiidae > Noctuana > Noctuana stator. Next base: position 7,618 of record DWQK01002459.1, on the reverse strand, counting down.
AATTAGGTCTCAATCAGAACCATCTATGCCCTAGGTAAATAGCAAAATGAACTGTTAAATTAGAACCCTATTATAGCTGCTTTTCAGTCCTGACATTCCGTTACAATTTTGTTCTTATTTTAATTTATTAGTTTATTATTATGAAGTTAAAAATATAGGTATAATTACCAATTAATGTTCTCCTAATGGGCAAGGGTCTCCTCTCAAATATGATAAGGGTTAAGGTCGTGGCCACTACGCTGGCGAACTTCTATTGTAGGAAATGGCACCTAATCTGTCGTACATCCATACGTCTTCACTGGAATATAAAGACAATATAAAGAAATCTCCATAAAAAATCAAAAACAATAGATCATTATAGAGATTACACGTGCTAAGTTTAAACGAGCACAAAAAAAGATACGAGATCTGCCAACATTGCGGTACTAAGTGCGTGAGAAAGTTCGGATCCGAACCGGAAATCAAGTTTAATTCTCGTCTGATTGTCTGTATAAATACGCGGGTTAATTCGAGTGTTGCCCGCATCGCAATCCGCCGGGTCGCGTTTAAACAAGCACGAAGCAAGAATTAAGTGTAATTAGATGGGTGGCGTGCGGGAATCCGGGCAAAAAGCCTGGAATGTACGCACCGCTTGCGACGTGTTGGCGGGAATGCTCTGACTACCGAGTTATGACAATGTGTATTATTAAATCGCTGTAAAACTGAAAATGTCTTAATAATTGGGTTCTTAAATTTATTCGATTTTTTTGTATTTTCCTAATTAGACAAGCGATCAAGTTGTTGGCTAATGGTTCTTTGATACTTTAACAAACTTGAACGGGAACCTTGCGATTTAGGTAGGAATACACATACTTTCAAGCAATAGGTAATCTCAACATTTAATACTCTTAAAGGTGTTATGTGATTTAATCTCCACTACGTTTGGAATACAAATAGGAAAATAATAATAACTATTAGCAACTGGCAACGATATTTTTTTTAATGTGTGTGTGAGAGGTAGCGAATAAATAGGTATGGGATTAGGTATGTAGCAAATTGTATAGTCGAAAATTTAGTAGATAATCAATACTGCAAAGTTCTTTTCTATTTTATTTAAGTAATTAATACTTTATATTTTAATTTCAGGTAAGTGTCCAATTAACGCGCAGATTTCCGGATGTTTGTGAGTTTAAAAAATTTGGTATCTTCTATTTAAATTATTCGCCGCTTCGTAATGATTCCCCTTTTGGGTACAACAAAGTATATTATTGTTATTATAAAACAACAAGCCGTGCCACGCGGTTTGAGAATTGTGACGTAACGCTTGATAGCCTTAACCTTCCTCATTAATGTAGCTATCAGACAGAAAAAGAATTAGCAGAGATTAACGCGTTCAAACAAACAAACAAACTCTTTAGCTTTATATATCAGTATGTAGATATTCTAGTACCTATCATTATGCAGGAAGTCACAATTATAGTCATAATTATATAATTATATAGGTTATATTCAGTGTAAACCATTTTATAACTCGTAATCAATAGCCCACTAAAGCAATTTGCTAGACTAAATTTTATACCTAAATCACCCTTTAATAAATTCCAGCGATTAAAATCTATGCAGTCCTATGGAATCTTACTGCACTGCAGTTAATTCTCATTACGTTTGAGCAAAGTCACCTTCATGTAATTAATCTAATTACATGCGGCGAGGTAATCTTGTAAACATGTAGGTACGAGTGTGTAGTCTATAGATAATGTTGTTTATGATGAATTTGATATAAAAATCTTATAGAATTAGGTACAACTCGGTAAATTAGTAGTGAAAACATTTAGGCAGTAGACCTTAGAATATGAACTAATGTAAATCGTAAAATACCTAAGTAAATGACCAAAAACATATTTACTTAACTTCAGTTCAGTGTATAACAGTATCAAAAAAAACTTGAAATTAAATTTAACCCACATCCCAAGACACCGCACGTACCTACCTAAGTAGTGAACGGAAAAGATGGCATGGCAACATTATTGTACCAGGTTAATCAACACGGCCATTCGGCGCCAAACGTCATGCATCGTCATGCAGAGCGTTAGGGAGTGCTGTAAAAAAAAAATTTGTGATAAAAAATAAAAAAAAAAACATTTACATTTATTCGTCGCATTTAGTCGTGGCAACATAGTTGCAGGTGATCAATTAACACGGGTATTGAGTGACAAACGTCACGCGTAATTCTAAATACCTAAGTCGTGTGTTAGTGCTACTAAGCAAAAAAACTGTTGCTAATAAGTACATAGTGAATAAAATAACGTTTTAAAAGTTCCCATATATCTAATACTGTATTGCACCTACATGTACGAGTATATAGTGAGAGAAGCAGAAGTCGTGGCAACATTATTGCAGCGGCTCAATCAACGCGGCCATTGGGTGCCAAACGCCTGGCATTGTTCCCCGCAGCGCGTGAGTTAGTGCCCATAACGGGGATAACTGTTAATTATATAGTGCACATTCGCGATGCTGCCAGTACTTTGTCTGTTGTAATTTATGGGGCATGCTCGCGATTGGCACTACTATTTTTGCATAAATATATAAATAATAATTATTTCTTTTTTTTAATATCAATTAAAGATATGATGTCATAATTTTATTGTTACATCGTATTTTGCTGTTTATTTCTCGCGTAAAAAACAAATACAAACTTGTATTATAAATTCCTGATGGTCACAGTATTGACAAATACATACCTACCTACTCAGATAAAAAGTTAAACGTAGCAGTGCGGATGGCAGGAATAATACACCTACAAAAATCGTAAATTATAGCTTTATTTTAGCTTGAAAAAATATCTTACAACGCCTTTGTATTAACTATCCCTCATTCGCTCATCGAATTTTCTTTTCCTTCAAACGTACATCCCTACGGTAACCGCATTTTAAGACAGTCGAAGAATTGTCATTATTCGGGATATAATTTCGAAAGGGCGCGCGTCAGACGATGAAAAACCACACGAGACTTTTACGGCGACAGTCAGGATGCTTTATGGACCCGCTGTCCCACAACCGATCGTTCGATTTACATTAAAACTGCAATTAGCTTGACACTCTCTCCCATTAAATCCTTACTAAATGTTTAAATAACTGAACGAAGCTAAATAAAGCTTCGGAACTGCTTCTTTACATTAAAGCAATAACTAATAAATATGTAACTTTCGTTATGGTTTACAAAAAATTGCAGTTACAATTCCGGCATTGTAAAGTCTCAACATTAATGTCGGTAAAAATAGGAATATGGGATTCTTAATTTGTATTCCATAACCATATCGTGAATATCAACTGTGTACCTAGTACCTAGGTACCTACATAAGTACATTCCGCTTTCAATATCAAGAGGCTATTTTAAAAATAAAACATCGCGATTGTATATCAGCGTGGAGCCGGATCGACCTATCACGATTAATTTGAATAACATCAATTAAGTAGGCCTCTAGAGTGGACATAAAACAAACTGCTCGCTCCGTACAACAATGGGCCGAGCGGACGCAGCCGCATAAAAACTCTTACGACATAAAATATTAATAGAAATGCACGTGCGTTCATTGTCAATAAATTACCAAAGTGACAGAGCAATAAAAAAGTATATTTCTTGCGGAGTGAATGGGAGGCTGCGAGGAGGCTTCGATGTGAGGTAGCCAATAAAAGTGGCTGGCGTTCGGTCGTAAACTTCCGCCGTAGACTGCGTGGCGAGACGCGGTGCAAGGCCGAACATCCTCTCGACTAAAATAATACGTTCTTAGATACAACATATCATAGAACATCATCACCGCGTGCACATGTTTCCCATTCTACAATTCAAAACAATCATACCCGAATTTAACGTAATAATTTGAAGACACATCAAAGGTTTTTAATTTGAACGCAATATCTCATCGGCATTCTGATTTGGAACCAACTAGATTCAAATTTAAATTCATTTTCAGACCCGATGTATCTAGGATGCGACTATTTGTAATGCCACAGTCTACTAGAAGTGTCCGCGAAGCCACCATTTAATTCGCTCCCCAACGTAATACAATAAGAGGCATGAATGTTGCATGAGTCACGTGGATCGAGAGACTGGAGGTTTTTTTTCCAGAGCCAAGTGCAACGCAAAGGTCAGGGGACTTAAATTAAATTAGACTGTATAAATAATTTGTAGATGGACCCGACATCGGACGGACGGACGGCTTGACGGACCATCTAAAGATATGATCGGTGACCCGCTGGTACAACCTCACCTCCTAATCTCCACGATTCCATCTCCTAATACCTCGTCTTGTTTCGTTATCGAACAAAAAACATGTAATGCTTTTAATTAGATTAAATTGATTTATACTATATCGATCGGTCGTGGCGATAAGTCGCATGGAGAAGGTAATTAATCTCTGCAAATAACGACCGTAACGAACTCGATGGTGTATTGTTTCTGTAAAAAATCGTAGGGATGATGAGATTTGAATTCTCATTAATCTTGTCTATTATCTCACAATCTTAAATGAGCTCGATTCATTCGAGTGTAACGCAACCGAATAGAAGTTAGAATGCGGAGTTACCATATTTTTTACATAGAAGAAAGGTTACAAAGTGAAACTAACGTACAGAAAATATCAAATTCGCATTACCTGTGAGATAATTAACAACAATTTGTTAAATAAACCGTGTCGGTACAGCTGAGTGTCGGCGCCGACAAAGCAAATGAACATCATCTAGGCTTTTACTGTATAAGTACAACATTACTGCATGGAGATCGTGACGTAATTTCAAATATGTTTGCTAGGTTTTTACTAACCTGTTGAACTCTTGGGTCGTTTGTAGTAACTGTTTATGGCGGAAATATCTGCAACAGTTTTACGAACCGCATATAAACTTTTAACTACAAATATTTGTTCCTTCATCCTACCTATTAAGTAAAGTAGTTACTAAGATTGTTAAATATTTCGATTTAAATTTATTGCATAAGTATAATATATTTAGTATAGTATATTTTTCGTCCATACTGAAAAAAATGATTTTTTGCTATAATACAGTGTAGTAATGGGTGTGCGATATGTAGAATAAAACTTATACGTTTATACTTTACTATACCTAATAATGACAGATGTGATAGAATTGTTTGCAAAAGACCTTGTTAGAGATATTATAATAGTTCTGCGATTTTTTATGAACGTTATACTTAAACGTTTCTTTGCTATCAACATTTTCTTCTAATAGAAGGTACCCTATGAAAATAAACAGTATAGAAGTGAAAAACAACAAAGTACCTAAACCAGATATAAAAGTACAAAAAACAACAATTTGCTTAGACAAGAATAATTTGAAGTTACGGAAAAATATAACTGAGCGGAGATATACAAAAAAACGATACCACCCATCCTCTATTGAAGCCGTTTCGTATGTTTGACGAAACAATACAACACGTCTTGCTACCCTCGATCGTGATCCATAAAGCGCGAACTTAGCTAATGAAATATAAAAAAAACACAAGTACACACAGTTCTACAAAAATAATTTTTCGGTTCAGAAACGACAAACAGTGGAAAATGTACGCTATTTCTATAAGCATAAGAGTTGTTGAAATGCAGACGGGCTTCATAAGAGATGGTTATATGATCTACCTGCGCTTGCAGTATTGTCTACCTAGAGCTCGCTGAATGCAAACTGCACCCGGCGATGCGAGATAGGGCTGCCAATTACTGGTGATAGAGTCAAATCAAAATGGGTATTGGTTAACGGTATTTACCCGTAGTTAAATATTTTATCTTAACATAGTTACTCTTTAAATTATATAGGCTTTTTGCCATATCAGCTGTTAAGGAACTGTAACTCTGTTAGAATATCACATTTTTAAACACTGGGGGAAAATAAATTAAATAAATAACTCCTTATTTATCCTAGTCCCACACTAGGATTCTTTATGTCGTGGGTATTAGTTAGGTACACAAACATCCAGACCGGGAACAGAAATCTAAATTAATCATTTTAACTTCTGCCTGATCCAACCTAGGACCTTTCGTACTGTTACAGATAGCTAATGCAACCCTTTCTGCTGACCTGTTCAGCACCATCAGCACTTCCATTGCACCTCTTCAATTCCCCTCTCCACTGCATCAGTCTCCTTCCAACATCCAAGCCAGACGGTCGTGTCCAAAATTAATTAAATCTTTTTTTTAAAAACCCTCCGACCTCGAGACTCGTAACAGTACGGTGGATCGGCATAGTATCTATTACACCATAGGGGTCTTCATCACATTATTCTTAAGATTAAGAAGTATTGCACTTACTAATCTGAAAATATAACTTACTGAATGTAGTGATACCTACATTATAGTAGTAAGGGATATTATAATTAATAACTTGATAATAACAGCGAAATAAGGCGAAGTTTTAATCTTAAAAGAATAAAAATAGATGAAAAATACATTTTAAAACAAGTATCAATTGCTATTTAAATTAACTATAATCGCTTGGAGGGCACCCCTGCCTTAGTTCATACTCTAACAAAGGATCTCATAATTATTATTTTTCATCTGCTACGTTTTTGTCACAGTTATCAATCAACGTAAGGGCCGATGTTTTGTTTCTTTCTTCCTCGCACTAATCGACATATATCCATCCCTCTCTATCGCCGTATAGTGTAATTATAGGAACACCTGGGCGCAAAAGAATGTCGCACAAAGAGACAAGTAATGACGATCGGAATCTAAGATCGGGATATTTTGTTACCGAGAAAGCCTTTTGCTTCATTAATTATGAAACACAATACTCTATACAATTTTCGTAAAATTATGTTCGTTGAATGCTGTCAAATTATTTGATAAATCGCCGGGTCGGAACTCCTGTTTGGAAAAATGTTCGTACATACGGTGCATTTGTTTCGCTTTCTGTAACTGCTTTGTGGCCGCTACTGTTTTGACTTCTAAGAAAGGTCGCTTAAAATGAACGCACAGGACAAGAGGTGTAAAATTCAGATTTCGTGGCTACTGATCTTTGTTTGAAATGAAAAAGAATTATTGTGAAACAACCTAAAACATCAACAAACTTCGTGTTTCACTAAACAACGCACATCTGATGGTTAACTGCAACTGAAGCTACAGTTTCTTTGTAAGTCATTTTCAAATTGTATGAAGTTTGTAACTGTAAGTATTCTATCAATATGTCTTCATAGTAAACACATCTCCTCTTCATTTAATAAACGACCACAAGCATATTAATTTTGTCAGTATATCCAGTGTTTATCTACTTATGTCACATGCATTACGAGTAGGTACTATTAATATTAATCATCTCTAAGTGGGCTCTAATTTCGATTAATATTTTAAATACTCACAAAATTAATAAGAAATAACATTAACCTAGTCAGCATAAAAATTAAAGACACGTATTGAAATTACAATGATAAATATTGGTAACTTTACCATAAATGAGTTTAAATAAAAATTACCGCACTAACTTTAATACTTTACATCCACTATCATTACGATTACGAAGATTTAGCAGCTCTCTCGAGCCATAAGATGACTTGGTGCAGTTCGTGGCTTGTCGTTAATGAAGAAATATAGCGAGCTTGTGATAAGTCGCGCGATAGTACCGCCCCGGGCACCTCGCCA
>DWQK01002458.1:0-13128 GCA_018231225.1 Noctuana stator | reverse complement strand
CGCGTCACGGGATCTTGTAAGACGGTCGTGTACTTGCTTCCAAGTGAATAATATATAAAATATATTACATAATTATCGTCACAATTAATATTTTATTTCCACCCATACCTCCTATACCTACATCATCTGTAACATCATTACACAATTCACGTTATCAAATCGATAATTGCAAGATACAATTGTTCTTAGATGTTTTACGTAAATTCCTATGCTCTTTTTTAATATATAGCTAAATTCTTACGCCTTACGTATGTAGTATAGTAGCTTTTTTTATAGTTTTCGTGCTTCATATCGTGAAAATGATGTTTAATGGCAGAATGTGTTTTTGAAAAACGTGTTGTGGTGTCTCCTTATTCAGTGCGGGTCAAAAATACCGGAAAGTGGACGCCAGTATACCTAAACTGATGTTGTTAATAAGGGAAACCTTCTCTTGTTAATGTAATGTTATTGACATTAAACTAACGGGCACCAGTTATAATAGTAGGTATTTATTGCGGAACCAGTGCAGGTTGTAGCGACAAGTCAGCTTTCGACATTATCGAGTCAACATCCGCCGGAGCCGTGAAAGTGGAACACCATGGCGACACGCATTTACTTGGTAAACAAGAATAAGATAACAAACCAAATAGAGTTCACAATCTACTACTATAAGTGGATTATTTACAAAAAAGTATTATTAAGTAAGTAAAATTAAGTAAGTACATTCGTTTAACTATTAGATACATACTGCAACATAAGAAATATTAAAGCATACTTATATACCTAATTAGTACATTTCGGTTTTTTGATAGGGACACTTTGGGTTCAGTTCGATCATGATTAAAAATCTTAATTTAAAATAGAAGATGTTCTAGTATTAAGAAAACAATTGTTGAGTTCAGTTCCTTGGGTATGCAATGCCTCATATACACGCAATTAGTAGGATTAAATATTTTATTTAGGTATGCATGGCATACGCCCTAGTTTAAAAAAAAAAACGTAAAAATAATATACAAAGTATTCTGTACATAGACTACATATTATATGATTATTTATTATATTATAATTTATTTTACCTTTAAAAATCATTGTCTTCGAATGTTAATTCGTAGTGACTAAAGAATTAAAAAATTGGAGACAAAATAATTTAAAAATTAAATCTTACCTACCTAGTACAAAGAATGTGTTTGCTGATATGTGATAAGAATACCGAACTTATTAGTCACGATTCTAGTTTATAAAATATTCCGTTACTTTTCGTACCCTAGTCCGTGAGTCAATATGCGATAAGTAAATGGAACTGAGTTTTGCCATAAGAATTATTGGTAGAAACGAAACATTAAGATGATGTGTTAGAGTAGACCTGCAGAAATGTAGTTCGAAATTCCGTTCGGACGTTATCTATATATCTGTACATTTTCGAGTCATCGCGATAAAACTGCCTAATCTATTTAATAAGGCTGAAGGAAGTAATGATTATTATTATATTGATTTTCAGAAATTATCCGAATTTTCAAGAACTGAGTGTTTGTTTAAAACAGTCTTGGAAAATGCACTAAATCAATGCATTGGAGTTACAATAATAGCACGCTTTATTGCCTATAAGTAATCGAAATTTTTATCCATCCGGTTAAAAACCACTGCCTCCCTTCAACTGCAACAAGAAATTACGACATCTTCACGGAAATACAATTCCGTTGATAATAATCGGCATAATCACGTCTCGATAAAAATTCTGCATTCACTTTTCCGTCGAAAATGAGAGTACGGTATGCTTGAGTCTATTTTTAACACACTTTTTATTATTATTTTCATTGCGAGCCACAACAACGCAGATATTTTGTCATATAATATACGCATTACGTAAATCGTAATTCCTGGTTTATATTTTATCATAGTAATGATAATAATCGATGGTGAAGTGATCCCAAAGGGGGGCGGGTCTTGGGTGTAATTAATAATGACATTTCTGACTCATAGACCAATACAATCTTTATAATTTCCAATATTCACTAGTCAATACGCTGTTGCGAGTGGACAGTGGTAAGTGTAACTACCCAATCAACAACAAATGTTTTTTTGTTGATTAAGTGAGTATTGCTAAATTATAACTTAAGTAACCAAGGTTCTATTGAGTTTCACAGTGATCTTACTGTGTGCTGAAACAGAAACAGTGAGAGTTGCGCTGTGGTGCGCTGCGCATGCGCCGCTCTCTTTCATTCAACACCATACGTTTACGTTTAAAAATCTCGAATTAGTGATAGTTTTTTGTGATAATAAACAGTGCCAAAGTACTAAAAATAAGTCAAGTTTAAATTATTATAACAATTTTGCTTGTGAAACTAATAAGAAAAATCAAGCCTCAGTGATCTAAGTTACTGTAAGTTCTTGAAGTATTTTACCTAAATAAGTAAGTAGGTAGTTATTCTTGCCGTCTCAAATAAATTTGTCGCTTAATTCAACATAAGTACTCGTAGGTAACTACGATTGTCCGTAACGTTGCAGGTGAAATATTGTGCTGAACAAATAACATGGTATTATTTACAAAAAGATCGCAGCCATAATGATGGCACCAAAGGCAAAGTTTTAAAGATTCAAACAAAACGTATTTACAATGTAATAATGCTATTCGTGGCTAAGTAGCGTTTCCATGTTTGAACCTTGTGTGTCATCCTCTGCTTATGCATTTTTATCAGTATTTATTTTTTAGACGCAATAATTTTCTTTATCAAATAGTATCAATACTTAATCCAAGGGCCTATCTTTTGACGGTCGTTTGTAATCTGTCACCGATCATTGTCGGTTTCCGGAGACGCACGTGTATCGCTCTTGACCTACTTTGAACCATGAACTCCTTACTACACCTAGATATAGTTCTTTGATCTCTAGGCTATAGTGATATAATAAATAATAAAGAACATACACTACTTTACTACCTGCGAATCCTGCGTATCCCCGCACATATCTAGTACTTTTTCGTTCAGTTATTAAATTTGATTGTATGTATTCTGTAGGAATATTTTAATGTAAATTGCGCTTCGTTGAGGAAAAACAACAAACAACCTGCAGCTAAGAGTAGCAAATGCTAAATACTACGCTGTGTGTTATAAGTAAGAATAAATCATTAAAATTGCATTGCCATTAAAAGTATTTATACTATTTTGCAACTTTCATTAATTTAATTAGCTGTCCTAATAATAACTTTAAAGTGTTCTTTTTTTTATTCTATAACATGAAAGAACATATCTGTTAAACTTATTTAATAAATTACTTTGCACAATCGTTTGCAAAGTAAAAAAAGACTTTATATGTAAGTAACTTAGGTACATACTCGTACGTATTATTATTCTGCAGTAGAATATAATTGTTTTGTTATCTTTATAGAGTTGGAATAATATCCTATGTTTTATGTAGATAAATTAATATTTGTTATGAAAATTATAAAAAGGAAGACTATGACGTGTAGGTATGTATATATGTCGCAGACAAGAGGTTAAATACAGCCGTTTAAATAAACAGCTAGCTTTAAACAACGCCATTCAACCACACGTCCAAATATCGATTATCCCAATAATGGCTCAACAATGCAGCTAGACGACGCTTAGCTGACTCTTTTCCTATATTTATTTTTATTTTACAAATACAGTTCCTATTTATATACAAAATTCTCCATACTCAAATTTGAAGTCTTCTCGTCGCCACTTCTTCCACGACTTGACTTACCTAAAAACAAACAATCTCTAGAGATTAAAATTCGCTTTATGGCAGTTTTTTAAAGATCGACAGATATCTACGAGTAGGTACACGGCGATAAGATAATTCAGATCTGTAGAGTTAAAAAAAAACTACAAGACAATTAAGTACTTTTTTCTGTGCTATAATTTATTTAATGTCAATTTGTGGGATAATTTTAAGAAAAAAATTCTGCCTACTGATACCTACTGTTTAAATAAATTTTTTCATGGTATACAAAAATATTACATACATATTCAGTGCTTTGTATCTTCGACTGAGAGAGGTGATTCTGATTATGAACATTATTTCAGCAACTAAGTTGCTGTGATGAGATTATTGTTACTTGGCCCTTGTTATGAACGAATCGACGTGCAGTTTGTATTATACGACCGGGCCATCAACTAAAATGAACATTTCTTTATTGTCTCTCTGTTTATCAAGTATATATTACCTTAGATAATAAGCACACATTACTACAGAACTCGTTAGTATCCGTACCTACCTACGCCAATCAACGTAATATTTAATTGAGCAGAGAATTCTTAACAAGTTTTAGTGATAAAATTAATAAGTTTTCCTGTTTGAGATTGACATAGTAACAAAACCCTTTTCATAAATAAAGATTATTACCTATTGATTTGATTTTGATTGATCTATATCGCCAGAAATCCTTGCAACTACCTTTATCAATTTTGTTGGTTCGTTGTCACTAACAGACTGTTGACGCCGCGTAGAAAGCAAAAAATGCATCAAGGTAGATGGACATCACATTAATTTGCGTTTATTTTATTATACTATTACACGGCTTATATCTGATTATTGAACATTGAGATCATCACCATACCTTCTGAAATCAGATAACTGAAATTAGATTTATAATAATATACATCTTATCGTTTAAAGCCTCTTAACTTGATCAAGATTCTGCAACGAATAGTGGAATTAATATAATAACTCCGTAATGATGCTATCAATACTGACTGCAGTTTAGTTAAAGAAGGCAGGATCGACAAGGGGATAGCAATATTTAACTCTGTCTTAAAAAATCCAATAATTCCTTCTCTGTCTGATTAATTACATACTCGTATATCGTATTATTTCAATCCTTTCTTTCATATAATTTCCGCGAGAACACTCCCTATTTTATTTAGCTTTTTTCTTAAGGTCGAAATATATTTGTTATGAAAACAAATCAATTCATATACAACTAACAATTCTTATAATTACAAAACCACTTAAGTGTATGATAATGAAAATGACACTCAGTGCGATAGATAACCGATTAATGGTGCTGGGGGTTTATTCTCCATTATTCGCTATTATAATATATATACAGTATTTACCTACAAATATACTCTGCTCCGTGGTTAGTCACTTGAAAAGTGCATGCTTTTATGCATTATTGTATAATAACAACTTCTTCATGGTTTTTTAAACTAAAACGCACTGTTACATTGTCCTACCCAGTTATTTGACAGCAATAACATTCTTGGATTGTAGTAAAACTTTATATTTATATATAGGGTAGGTACGTAGGTACGTATATTCCAGCTGAAAACGATAGAAGACTACATATGATTTACATGCTGTTTTTCCAAGAATAATTCAAATAACTACATGTTACCTTTACTTATTTAGAGCAGTGAACTTGAAAAGTTTGTCGAAGTGTAAATATAAAAATTATATTAATTTAACAATAAGATTAACCTTATCGGCACTTTGATGGTAGGTACAGTGCCGCTTAAATTAATTAAAATACCAAAAAAATTATAAACAAAAGTATTAATACAAAAAGTAATAATATAAATATATAATATAATAAGAATATAATAATATATAAACACTTACTCTATTAAACCATGTTTTAAAGCGTATATAGAAATCTGTATTGTATAACTGTGAAAACTTAATTTACATCTGAATTGGAAGCTGGAAACAGTCGTAATTCAAATGCAAATTCACATAATGGCTGAAAACTTCAATATTTAAAGCACTTAAAATGTATTCAGCGGTTACAATATACAACATAAATAAATACAACCGTAGCCTAATTCTAATCTGATGGTAAAATCTATTGGATAAGGTGTCGCTACCGTTAAAGACTATATATGGGCAGTAGTCGCAAGAGATAACGATCAACGTGAACAATTATCGCAAATCAAATCGCAAAATTATCAAAAAATCTTAATGAGCACTTTACGTCATAAATAATACGTTTTCCTCGAACTGTTTTCTTTAAAATCTTATCATAGGATTTTGTAAAATTTGAATCAAAATTTTTAACTGGTGACTGAATAGTCGTTATTGACGTGTTGTGTAAAAGATTTAACCAAAATAATATTTACATATAATATTATATCGCATAATTTAGGTAGGTATATCTAAATGCCAGGTACTTCTGTATTCTGTCAGCTACAATTAAAAAAGGTATAACATTAATTTTATTACGACCCGAAGATCTCTGAGTACATGAATAGATTGACTTATAATTACCTAACTTTATTTCAATTTCACAATTTCAACGCCAGTGCGTTAGAATGGATTAGAATTACGTTATTACGGTTTGTCTACATTTATCATCATTTGCATTCAGTTATCGATTTATACAAAGCTGTGTATTTATTGGTTTTCAGGTATGCATAGTAGGCCATTGCAGAATCTAGAAGATAAAGAAAGGACTATCATTTTATACGACAAGACGCTTGTTCGTGTGAAATGGAAGAAGTAGCTCAAAAAAGTACGACATGGGGAGATGCAGGTAATGTTATCCATATCCTAGTAACATTATAATTAAAAGATATCGCTATCAGCGATAAGGCCGCCTTTCGTTTACACTTTACACTATACATACCTACTTGTAAATTTGTATTTATGGTTTTCTTCTGTTTTGGATGGTTAGCAAACCGAGACGTAGACCATTCGGTAAGTCATTTTATTCTATGATCTGGTGTTAAAGCTGTCTCTACGACCCATACACAACTACTACTATAGTTATCTTTGGATAGTACCGCAGTCCTACCTGAGGTTGTGGATAGATTATTTACAAATTTTTTTAGAACTTACATGAGTAGCAACTGATCACCAGCGTCAGGCCACCTAATAGGTACGCGTATTAAGTGGTTTCTCACCTCAAATAGGATAGAAGTGCTGCTAATTGTCAAGTTCCCGAAGTACTTTCCAAATCATAAACTTATTGCGATCGAATGAATGGTGTATAAATAAAACCAGATAGACATACATAACATTCGTAGCATATATATGGGTATGAGATTCGAATACCACCACCAGATAGATTAGCTAAAATGAATAGATGACTAGAAATAAAATAAGTAAGCATGTATTTTTTCCCGTAAATTTATGTTTTTAATAATCTTGAATTCCTAATTCACAATAATCGCCATTCTATCTAATCAAAATTATTTATGTATGTACCTACCTACCTACAAAAATTATGCCTTCTAAGAAATTACTGAATTCACTGATAAATGGCAAAATCTATTGTAATTAAGTGCAGTATTATAAATAAACGGTGCCTATTTATAATTTCATCGATACTTGGTGTTAGTACTTATTTGGTAATTGATAATAGAGGATTAATCTGTAAAAGAGAAGTTTCAGAGGGTCACTACAGGAAATATATAATATTTTATTCGAATTCAAATAGAGATAAGTATAAAGGGCTTGTTAGAAATAGAAAAGAATAGTTAAACAAAGAAGTCGTAGACCATATTATGTGAACTAGGCCGGGCCTATGCGAAGGCCATAGGCGCTATAGCCTGTTTCTTGTAATGGAGTCGCAATCATCTGGATTTTTGGTAATCTAGTATATAATATGTAAAGTAATGGTTTCTAGGGGGTAGGGGGATAATAATATGAACGACTAAATCAACAATTTATTTAGAAAAGGAGAAAAAAGAAACGTTTGTTTAAAAATACTAAAAAGATTAATCAATAAAAAGATTTTTTTTTTCTTCGACTTATATCAAATTATATACACTGACATCATTATAATCTACGTTCGTGGGAATCGCATAACTCTGAGAATTCATGTTTAAGTTTAAGAAGGGATTAAGATAAAACGTTATTTTATTCATTAAAACTTTGTTTGAGGTTACTGAAAATGATAAATAGAAAAAAAGTAAATAACGAGAAAGGAAAACCTAAGGAAGTATTAAGTCGGATTACGTCTATGATCGGATTATCGGTTGAGCTGTCAACAGTATCTTAAGGCGATTAACGTAATTATAACGAATTATGAAAACAGGGCTAGTTGGATAGTCTGTTTTGAGGCGAAATTTTTTAATCTAAACACATGATTAGACGGCACGAACAAGTTTGAAGTAATGTTCATTTTCTGTTAAACAAAATGTCAAAGGAAAAGCTTCCCTTTTAGTACTATGTGTAGGTAAATTACTTGCATGGCAATCATGCAGACTTATTAAAACAAATGCCGCTATGATCTCGTGTTATTAATTCTTCTAAATTTTTTCTTCCAGAAATTATGGAGGGGACATCTGATCCAAGTGTATCGATTATAGCTGAGGATGTTCCAACGATGACAGTGGCTGCGATTCTAGGAGTGACCGTGATCGTGATAATTGCAATAGCTGTTGTCTTTGTACTGGGAATTTTAATCGATTGCCGACAACAGTAAGTAACGTAACAACATTAACATAATTTGGGTTCACATGCTGAAGAAAAGCACATCTTAATGTCGATAGTATTTGTCTCCTACATCTAGACTAGGTATATATTTTTAGGTAACGTTTAACTTCACTTTAGCAGTAGTGAAACTATTGCAAATTACGAGTGTTTCCATCTTTAAATAGTAAAAACCTTGCATTAGAAACTGTGCTAGACCTTTTCATATTTTCCTGAGATCATTCGATACTTCATCATAATTAGGGTTTAATTTTTATTCATATCTATGGAAGAAGTAGCAAGTAGGAACGAAGACTGTAGACGTGAAGTGCTCATAGATAGCTGCATAGTTTTTTGAGATATTACAAGCGATCGATTCCAAAACTCCTGTTAATTCTTCACCCATTTGTAGAAGACGTTAATTAATGCAAAATTTTGCTTGGTTTTGCAGGAGGTTGCTAGACAAAAAACTAGTGGAAGTTAAGAGATTGAAGAAGCACAAGCGCGGAAGCGCCCACCCTGAAGGCGACGTGATAAGCATCGCGCAACATATGGAAGAGCCAGAGTTGACAGTTCCACCTTCACGCGTCCTGCAGAATATACCTTAAAAATTATATTAATTCTTTGTTATAAAATATACATGTTACACTTCTCTTGAATGCAGCTGTAATATCCTATAGGCTATTTAGAACTTTATAAAACCATACAGTTAACGGGCAACCAAATCCATTTAGAGAACTCGTGTATCTCATTAGTCAATTTAGGTGATCACTGGGTGAGACGTTAACTGACGTAAACATAATGGTATTATATATTTTGCTGTTGCGTTTTGTTTTGTAATATTTACCTACTGTTTATGATGTCAATTTTATAGCAGTTGACAGACATGTTCCTAGTAGATAGTTACGTACGTTGCGTTAGTATTGTTAATAAAGACATATGTTTTAACTATAACTTTAATTAATGCGAACACATTACCTTTTGCTTTATTGTGATGTGATTTGGATCTGGATTAGGTCCTAAATCAATTAAGTATCTCGTAAAATTTCTTAAAGATTATAGACATGGAGAAAATCTATCGTACTTAATATACCTATGTAGGTATCGTTTATTTTGTAAATCTCAATGAAATCTTTAAGTTACTTATCGCCGGCTTCTAAAAGGCTAATCAACACAAAAATTAACAAATCAAGTGTCATGGCACGGAATACGAATAATATACAATACATAATTTATTGTATTTTGTAAATGCAGTTTAAAATTATAGGAATACTTACCTTACCTACCTTTTGCTCGCGAACTCGTCTGTGTTGCTCTAGAAAAAGGCTGGAATTTTTCCACGCGATTGAAGTAGCAGGCATGCGCTAGTTATATAATTTATACTAGTTATATATTTTGAATGTTTTGTGGATAATTAGACATTGTAAAAAAGTTTAGGACTGTTGATAATTGTTTTTGTTTTATTTATGGATATCGATATTGATCAAGATCCAACAACTTTACAATGTTACCTATTCTTATTATTATATACCTATTACAATTATTTACAAATATAAATCTAAATACAAACGTTGCTTTGTCGTTATGTTTAATATGAAACAAGATAAGTATGAAATGTATGAATAAATCGTTTAACATCACAATAAAATTAATAAAATTATCGTAAAGCGGCATAATATAATAGCGGATAGCAGCCAACTTCATACCTATTTAAAGTTTAAAATATATCAACATTCGAAAATTATTATGAAACATAATATAGCCAAATTATACTTTATAAAATATTTATGATGTTTTTCAAATTGTCTTTTATTTTCCCTACACTTTTTCTGCATATGTAAAATTATGGTAAAATGACATATTGATTTTAATTAATAATTAAATTAAAATATATAAAAATTTATACTAGCTCAAAGTCTCGTTCTACTAATAAGTGTCAAACTATATGACTTATCATAAACTAGTATGATAATACATTTATAAATTAAATTCTAGACTGTAACTTGCTATAGAAGTTCAGTCATGCCAAATGATTTCATGATAAACACAATGGTGAAATTGTAACGTTAGGAATGTCGATTAATAAATACGTAACAAGAGGTTTTGCATTGGCGAAATGCTGACTGCATATATAACATGATTGTTCAGGTTTTGTGCCTGCATTATTTTATCAAGTGGGGATTAATTGAGTATGCTACATTGCTGCTATTGTAGTCCCTGCAACGTCATTTATTTTTTACAAAACACTGCAACTACGCGTAATCAATTTACTAAGAAGATAATCAATATACATATTTATTAATCATCGAACCTTGATAAGTGTTATCAGTTTGAATTGAGTGAGCGGATATTTTAGCAGTTATTAACGATATATCAATAGTGTCGCACGCTATCTTTAAAACATTTATTTAATTTATTAAAAACATCAAATTCGTCTATCCTGTGATTTCATAGTAATAAAAAATTGTTTCGAATATGTTTAAGTGAATACAAAGTAATGTGTGACTGTTATTGATTGATATAAAACATGGTGATTTGAAATAACAAACAGTGAATTGTTTTACGATGGGGAATTCAAAGTCAAAGAAGATTCAACGGGAACCGGATAAATTTTTTGAGCGTGTGAAATGGAACGAGCAGAAAAGGGAAGAATTAAAAAAGAAAGTAGTTAACCCCAATAACAAAAGACATGGGATAAAGGAGCCACCTCTTCCTCAAATAGCGCCAGCACCCGTCTCTACCAGCTTACCTGCGCCTGCGCATATACGCTCCTACGACGATGAGGCATTAAGCCGGATGCGCTACCAACTTCTTAACGATTCAGATGCATTTTTGCTGAACAACATTCTCCTGTGTGTACAATTCTTTGAGAATTATGAAAAGTAAGTTAAAAGAGGTCAAATTTATTTACAATGTATATACATATATCTAGAATAAAGGTGTTCTAGACTTTAATGTCTAAAGCCTTCAGAATTATAGTTTGTTCGTTAGTAATATTTGTATACGCCAGATACTACTACGATAACTATAAGGATAGCTAATACTTTCTTATATACCTATCGGTTTTGTTCGGAGGCAATTTTGACAAATAATTTTAATTGGAACATTATATAAAAGGGAAACAAAAAATAAAATGTTTTTTAACTTTATACGAGTCACTTTAAACACTTCATATAGATAAACATGCACTTTTAACAGTAACGGGAGATCATGACTTTGCTTAGGCAGGCATATAAAATAATGGAAAAATGTGCCCATCTTTTATTAATGATGATATTACACTGAAATAGCACACTATGCAGGTTTAGTTAATTTTAATTGGCCAGTCGTTAAAACAGCAGTTTTATTTTTAAACCTGTATTATTAAATTGGAACATATTCGTGCTTTACTTTTATTTATTGTATTTACAAAATGGATAATTTTCTATATCAAATATATCAAATATTTTTCCATATTACTAACAAGTAGATAGGTATACTTAAAACAGATTCATAATATTTGCTTAAAGTGGACGCAGGCTGAAGGTTATTAACACTGAAAATTAAGGTTCAATAGATAAGGATTAAAAAGATAGCAAAGCTAAAACCATTAGTATAAAGTATGTCAATGAAATTTGTAATCAACCATTTTAAAGGCACAGTTATTAAGTGGTTCAAAATTCAAAATAAAAAAAACTTAATCTTCATTTTATGTTTGACACGAATGAAACTAATCATTATAATAAAATAAAAATACATTAAATTTAAGATTGTGAAGATTTCTCTAAAATAGAGTACTCATTTACTAAGATAATTGCACCTCATAAAAGTGTACTTGACTTTATTGCTATCGCTTTAAAGATTCCGACAGATAAAGATGGCAATTGTGGAATACGATATTGAAATAAAGGTATTAATACCGATAAAACTTGAAGAACCAATTTAATTAGATATTGTTATCGCGAATATGTCGCTGGCGGTGATTACTTTTTGATTGAATAAATCACGTACTCTACCTACCCGTTCTTAAAAGCTTATTGATTGCGTCATGATAGGAACTTGATTAGAATCTCTTTTTTTGAAATCTGCGAAACAAATATCTTAATATCTTTGCAATCTAAAAAGATAGGACTAAATGCAACAAAGAGGAAGAAATTGAAAATTAATAAGGTAGATAGTATGCTGAGCTAACTTTATTTCATAGAAAGTAACATTCGAAAAACTCATTTTGGCGCAAGAATTAACTTACTAAAAGCAAACTTTTAAAGCAGAAGCGATTTAGTCTTACCAATTTAATCCCCCAGGGTTCGATAGGTACTTGATCCATTTCCTTTTCTAATACACACTAACGATCTTCCATACACATATGTAGTTATAGAACAATCACATTACAGACAATATTTCTTTAGTATTTTAATTTTCAAAACATAAAACAAGTTATGATGACTTGACGACAAATAACTTATTACAAAATAATAAACAGAGAAAACAATCTCAATTTTAAATGGGTTGATCTAAAACCATAACGGTATATAGAAGAATTTTAGCCGGCTTTTTTCTCCCGGTCAACTTACTCGTATAACCAAAAAGGCGCTTAAAGCCGGTGTACCGATGAATTTACTTGACTTTCATTCATCATCATTATTAACCCATCACAGTCCCAAGGCTTTCAGATAGTAGAACGTCCATTATCCATCACGATGGTATCCACCCTTCCCAACTGAAGTACAAGAACTTGCCACAAGACTTGTTTCACGGCGGGTTATGGGGGCAGCGATTGTACCCCCGGGGAAC
>DWQK01002457.1:0-13133 GCA_018231225.1 Noctuana stator | reverse complement strand
CTTTGTATGTGTCCATGGCACCCGTGACACAGGGAATCCTAATGTGGAGCTGTGAGTGTGAAGCGTTATTTATTTATTTATTTTCTTTGTTAGTGAATTTGTCAGATAATGGGTCTTGTTATGTAATGTGATAATGGATAGAAGATACCTTGGACATCTAATTTGTTATGACCTAAATGAATAAAAACATGTCCCTCGCTTGAGTCCGCGCCCATCACCAACACAATAACATAATTATCAATAACATAAATAAGGGTTCCATATTTTGGCTCTCTGTTTTTTATTAAATAAATCAAACAAAAAATGGTCGAGATCGCATGATCATCTATAACTGTAGAGACTATTTGCCTAAAGAGTACTTGCTTTTCAATATTTACATACCTAAATGTAAAATAAAGTCGAATAAATAATTTATTTTTTTCCATTTTTAAATAGATACCACCCGCAGAGTAACAGGAAACGTGGTACAAAGGAGGATATCGGCTTTCCATCAGCAGGCCCTTGTATCCGAGTCCTTCAAATTCAAACAAGAAAAGCCCTCGGTAAGTTTTTAGGCTGACACTCTAAAATTTTGATGATTTCGCGTCGCTTTTACCGCAATCCGGTACCAATACAACAACGAAAGTTGAAAGACAACTTCAGGGAGAAATTTTGAAAGCGAAACCACTTATGATGTTTCATCTTAAATACAAATAATTATACGTACATAAACAATGTTATTTCAGTTGCTAATAACGTAATGCGTAGTAGAGACGTCAATAATTTCAAACAATGATACGAGAGTGCTTGAAGCTCTCTAATGCTCTAAACAGTTATCTGACAATGGGGATAAAAAAACTGACGAAGTTCATAGACTCGCCGGCAAAGGATTAGGGTCTCAGCGGGAAGCGAGGAGTGATCGGGTCTTGGGTCCTTATCGGAGACGGTTTCAACAGCGGAGGCCGAGCCGAGGAGTGGGGTTGGCGCTAGCCGAGCGCCCAACAGGCACCACTCCGCGACTCGCTGCGACTGACGCACGCTGCGCCGCGCCCGCGCACTTACAACCCAACCCTACGTGATTTTCAAATAATGTATCCCAATTTAGTGTTGAGGTGAAAACTATTGTGCAACGAAAGACAGTGTGTTTTCGTTTGTTCTGTTATATTGCGACCAGTGATTTAACTATCCGGATTTTTTGTGAAGGAACAACAACCCTCCGTTCAAGGTAATTTTCATCGATCTATATTGATTTTTGAGTAATTGCACTTGCCTTGCGACTATTGCAATTACTGAACTATTGCATTGTAATGGCTACGACGTGCAGCTTCGTTGCGGGTGCCAGTTACAACATACAACGTCCGACTTTTAAACACACTTTCACGGACTGTTCTAAATATTTTAATATGGTTCTGTTAAGTATATTCAGTAGAGTTGAACGAAAGAAATCTTTAATTCAAAATTCTCTCGCTGCGAGCTCATCTGTTATGTCATGTAACAACTTCTTACTAACACATATCACAAGTTTAAAATTACAATATTTAAGTTAATGCGTATCTAATTCTTAACCTGTTAAATATATCTCGCTAGTACAAATTAGCATTAATTTCAAACAATCGTTAATGTTTATTGCGGTTAAAATATTTTTGAAATCAATGTACCTATTCTAATGAGTACACCGTGTAAAATATCTGTGTGGTTTGATGAATGATTGTTGTATATTTCATTATATGAATGATTAATTTTATTGTAATTAATATTTTTCGATGTAAAGAACTACCAACAGTATAATGTTCTGATATTAATTTATACTCCTATTAGTGACAGGAAACGAGAAAAATGTCATAAACAATAATACCGATGTGAAATGAAATTTTGCGGTTAATTTTACACGCACCATAAATATTTGCGGATAAAATTAATGTGCATTACATGAAAGTAGGTAAATGTTCCATTTAACGTTTATTGAAATACTGTAACATATAGTATTACGATATACCTACCAACCTCCAATATTTTTAAAGCTTCACTCTTATATATTTCTTTAATATTCTTGCACAAACATAAATTACAAAAAAAAACTGTTACAAAATAAACAGCGTAATATTTATCATAATATTTATCAGTAATAATACAATATATAGACATTAATTAGGATTCAGACCTTCAAAATAAAACATGTGTAATAATGCTTTGTTAGTGAACTCCAAAATATGTTCATGATATCAGGTATACTGTGAAAGTAAAATAATGAAACACACTTTTAATGGAGTACTGTTAAAAGTTTTCAAATAAATGCTTTGAAACAGATATTCTTCTATGCAATCTATGTAGAGCGGTCTACTAACTAATCTAGTTATGCATCAAAAAAATTGTTTAAAGTAATATTTCTGGCTTTTATACAATTTTAATGCCTAAACAGAATTATAGGTACTATTGATCCAGTTTTAGACGCTATACAATTTTCTAATTATTTATTTTCGTGACCGCCTTCTTTACACAAACCACTCACCCAAAGGAACCAACATTCTTGAAGAGTTCGCTATTATTATTATATATTTTACATTTTACTTATACATTTATTGATTAATCCAAGATATCAATAGTTCAGAAATAAGATAAGAATGAGTTGATAATAACGAGGGCATATAGTACAGAGGCCATTAATCATTTGTTCCAAACATAAAAAACAGGTTTGCCTATACTAAGACTTTGAATAGGTTTATTTTATATCGACGGAGGATATCCTTTGGCGCAATTACCTATACGCTACAATCAGATTATTTTCGAAGATAAACATTGGCATGCATGAACATATTTCAATAAGCAGCTAATGCATAAGTATAAGTAGGTACCTAATGCATTCTGATATTCTATTTTCAATTAATTTTACTTTTGTATTATATAGAAGCAACAACAAAGTACGCAGTGAAACACGAGGCGTGCTAATTTAGTCTTAAAAGGAACAATAAATCTATAATTATGGTAGTAACAGTGAGTGTAGATGTATGTAACATATTATCGTACATTAAAGGATTGAATATTCTCCCTCTATTTGTACTAGTGACCTGACTTGGCGTCGCGTGCAGTTCACATGTATCAATTATGTTTAATAAACAATGTTTGATCGATTTCAAGTTTATCAAGTTAAAATTATAACTATTAAATTTATTTAAATGCATTCCTTGTTGCTCGCGCCTGGTACATAAAATATAGTTATGCACTCACTAATTAATAAATTATACTCGTATTTTGCTAATTTAACTTAAGGAATAACTTATTTTAGCTACCGAACGTAGCTCGTTGCATTTAATCGTAACATGAGTACTTTCATCTCGAAGTTTATCTGTGAGAGATTCGAGAGGTGTCTTTTCATAGCGAAGCTTGATTATCCCACTGATTATTAGATCGTAGCAGAGAAAGGAGGTTGAATTGCAAAAGAAAAACGATACTTGATCTATTTTCTTTAGGCCTTCATTAACGAATTTACTACTAAGAACAAAAATACTATACCTATGATGTTCCATTCCCACCCACTTAAGTTTAGGACCATTATTATTTTATTGTTAATCGGATTTACTAATTATCCACTATAGTAAATATTTTAGCTACAATAATGATAGGTCACCTACCATTTGCTAATGAGAGATAAATTAAATACCTACCGTCAATTATAAAATAGGGTTACGTTACGACATTGTTACCTATTAGGAGTGATTAATCTACAGAGCAAACATAAAAAGTAATTAATATTAAGTAAACGAAATAATGTTTGATTAAATGTACGGAGTCCTTCACTAGAACCATTTTAGTGAGAAAACTTCTGTGAACAAGAATTTTCACATCAAAAACTATACAAACAAAATGCGGCACGGCACGGCTTTAGAAAGTACCAGTGTTGTATTCAAAATTACCTGTTCTATTTAAGAACGATGTGCTATAAGCCTTGAATCAAAGAAACGCCACATTAGTTATAGTCTAAGTCAATAATGTAAGGGGGAAAAGCAAAAACTCCGAAGCAATGCAAAAAAACTGTCAGTCACAAGATGGGACCGTAAACAATGACATGAGAGCAGGTAGTCGTGGGATTAAGAAAGACGTTATCACACTGACTAAATTGAGTCTTTGTGCCATACTACCCCATGACAATGGATTCCGGATAAATATCACTCAGTGTGAGGTGAGCATTCTTTTGTGATCGAAAAAAATTACCTACCTACGTAACGAATGGCGGATCTGATCTCGTATGACGTGCTTTGTTGGATGTATAAGTTACCTTATCTAATACTTTTAAACGTGCCGTGAAAAAAAAAAAATTATTTTATAGCAAACGAATGTTTTTCTTTAATACGATATTTTGCTTACGCCATAAATACATAATAATGTCAAAATGTATAATTAATTATTATTTACTAACGCAATTTTATACAAAATTAGCTATGAGCCAGTGTGGTGAAATATGTAAGTAATTAGGTATCAAATTATTTTGGCAGCCAAAATTAAAAATAACTCTGTTGGTGTAAAAATAAATGAGTTAAAAAAATTGTTTTTGAGTTTGTGCCCGTGATACGTGAGGTATACCTACAGACAGACAAATGCAGAAACTCCAAATCAGACTTCGTTATTACTTTTTAACTTAAAGTCAGTTCACATTTTTACTTAAAATAATAATTTAAATAAAAAGTAGGGTACCTCACCCTGAATCTTTTTCAAGGTTCAAAGTTGTCTGAAGTAGCACTGAAAATTCCCGCGACACTATCCTATATTCACAGACAATGTACAAATATGTATTTAATATTGCATTTATACCCAAATAATTTTTGCTAAGTACATCTTCAGTTAAATTTCGCTTATGCAGTTCAATATTGCGATTTTACGGCATACGTTGCAATTAGAAGTTGCACAGCGTTTTTAAATCTCCGTGTCCCGATTTCAATGGCTTTGCAATGGTCTCCCCTCGTTACGATTAGCCACTAAGTCATAAAACACAGTGCTATCGTCCACCGTGCATCATCCACGGAACAATACCAGTCCATCAACAATCCTGTCACGTATCTTTGTATAATTGTGACGATAGATCATTAAGAATTAAGACGCATACAACTAGATGGATTTATTTCGACAACCTCACCACAGACAAGGTCGCCGGTTCGAGAGTTGCAATATTACTGACTCTTACTATTTTTTCGTTTGAATTTCGAACAATTTGTCATAATTAATGTATTTATAAGAGAATGCTTATAAAGCTAACCACATTTATCAAGGGCAGTACATTACTTACACGCACGCGCGTATCACGCAATTAAGCAATTCTAATCAATGTTTTTTTATTCGTTTCATTTATGTCATAGATTTAACTAACCAGCAAGCGTATGTTTGGTATAGCAGGTCTTGCCTTCAACCCTTTTTTTATGTCCCACTTCTGGGCTATAAAAAAGCGGGCGGGTCTTTCCCCACAACCGGGAAAAACCTGGAGCATACTCCACCATGTTGCTCCAATGCGGATTGGTGAGATAGCAGGTCTACTCTGAACATATCTTCATGTTTCGACCTATCGCTACTCTGTTGGTAAGTTCGTTGTATCTGTCCCATTGTTTTTCTGCTGCCGGTTGTGGTCTCTACCACGACCTCCCTTCCATTTACCTAGAGAAGACTAGTAGTACTATTCTTGTATATAAAAGAAGGATCTACCAGGTTCTTTCCCAACTCTATAACTTCTAAAGTGGAGAGCCGGAGATAATAATATGTATTTTAACTTCAAACCATGAAGGTATATGGCTCTGAAGGATCTCTACAAGGCCGGGAATGCACATTATCAGGAAGAAGGCTTGTCCTACTACCCGCAGACTTGTGCATTCAAATATCAAGGGTTTGTTCTTGCATCCTCAAATACGTGATAGAATTGAGACTTTAATTCCAATATGATTTTTTCTTAATTACACAACTTGTTTTAACATTCATAGGGTTACATTTTAGCCGGAAGGCAGTTCGAGGAAGTAGTTACAAAATTGGTACATTTACATTACCTATACACCGCAATGACGGAGGCTTTTGAACTTCGAAGGATAACGCCTTTCATTAAAATACGTAATGATAATAAAAAGCTATGAAAGGTTATGGGTCACGTTGGGCCCTCTTGTATATGATATGATAAGTAATGTAAAGAGCATGTGACAAATTGTTCTCTTCCCATAGTTTCACAAGGAAATGTTAAAGCGTATAATTAACATAATATTTTAATCGATCAATGAGTAATATTAGCGATACTTCCGTTGCCAACAAAAAAACCTTCTGTATTGTAAATAAAAACATGTTTCTTGGGTAATCTTGCATTTTTATTAAAGTCGAAACTTTTTACGCAGTCGGACCTCACACACGTGAAATGTACGTTGCATAATTTTTATACTTGTTATGACTTAGGAATCAAGTGAACATTCACCTACAACAAAGATAAACAATTGAAATAAATGAAAAAAAAGAACCTCAAATTAATCTTACGATCCAATAGCCTCCTATTAAAATTTATATACAAAGTTTTACGCTTGATATTTTCTATCAAGATTTTTTCCTTCGAAAACGGAAATGTTTTTGCCTTACTCTATTAGAATTCTATTTAAAGCGCTTTACTGTATAGAGCTGTGTGTGTACGTGCTTGCATTCTGAATTCTGGCATCAATTTTATTGAACTAGTTTTTGTAGGCGCATAATACGAGTATTTTATAGAAAAACATAATCGATACTGTTGTACCTAAGTAAGTACCTATAAAAGGTTGTTAAATTTTCTAGGCGTTATTATAAATATATTAGCAAATAAATTTTATTGCGATCATCCTTAATATAGAACCAACTCCTTCAACACATCATTTCTGTAGGAAAATAAACAGCAAACATCTTGTATTTTATACCTGTATATTTGTTCAAGGTATGGAATAAATGATTCTATCTATCTATATATTTATTTATCTATCTATCTATATGTTACAGTCAAATTGTGAAAACCTTCAATTCTCAAACTGGCGAAAATTTGAGAACTAATATGTAATGTAAAGCTTTATTTTCTGAAAAGAAAATTCTGAAAGGTAATGTTATCTGCATATTCAACTTATGTTTTTCTTTAGGGTTAAGTTGTCTTAGTAGGTTAAGGTTAGAACTCATTACTTTTTGATAAATATTGAGTTAAATTTGTGGTACAGATTACAATTTTTCAATAGTTTACAAACTGAAGAGTGGGATTATAAACTAACAGTTTTTACGACGTTACGGTGACTTACACGTCATAGTTACTCGTAAAGTTACGTGGCATTAACAAAATAATTCTTGTTTTGTTCGTTTTGTATAATATTGAAAATAGCTACAGGTTGTCCCTGTACACAGCATATACGTGCAACAATTACACGGTCGCTTACGTCCAGCGAGATCTGCGGTGAGATTGCAATGATGCTGCGCAGTCGATGTCCCGTCCCATTCATTGTCTGATCTCATTTAGATAGCGCAATCGACAAGCCAAAATACAGCAACATTTTTGTCTTTTCACCATTTGAAAAATCTGTTACTTCTTAAATGGTACTTTAGTTACTTAATACTTTTCAAATAATGTACCTATATCAATCATATCTGACTTATTTGTATGCATACTTTGTCGACGGATAACTTTAACAAAGATTTGAAAATAAAAGAGTAAATAAATATTTAAATGCAACGCTTCGACGTCCGACTTTAGATAGTACTTCTGTACTGTTTACGATATACGGATGTGGAGAAGCTGCAGTGAGTATTTATTATCAGTATGTCTGCATAATGTAATGGTAATTTCTCTTACTCGTACTATAATAGAGACTGCTCGTTCATCTATGAGGGCTACATTATAAAAATAAATGCAAAAATAACTCATAGTTTAACTCATAACTGACTTCCGGTTCCCACGGGGCATTCCATTATTTAACTGTGGCTAAATCAAATAACTTATTACATAGTTTAAATCACACCAACAATTTACAATCAACCTTTCTACATTTCCCTGGTTCTAAATTTATGTTTTAGGTTTTATCAGATGTTTAAATATGCTTTTCATAGCTTATCTATACTAATATATAAAGCTGAAGAGTTTGTTTGTTTTTTTGAACGCGCTAATCTCTGGAACTACAAGTCGGACTTTAAAAATTCTTTTTGTGTCTGATAGCTACATTAATGAGGAAGGTTATAGGCTATCAAACGTTACGTCACAATTCTTAAAGTGGGTGAAACCGTGTGACACAGCTAGTGAATAATAAAATTGTTTATACTAATCTGAGATATCTAAGGAACGCAATAGTAATTTCATATTCAGTACAAAACTGGCTTTACGTCCTTTTGGTAAAATATTTGTCTCTCCTCGTGCCCTTAAATTCTTTCCTACATTCGTAACTTGGGGTAATTTATGGCAATTGTGGCTACAACATGTTACCACTCAGACTAAACTAAATTATTACCTCATAAACAATCGTCATCACAATACATGGCTACTAAACTTAAATTTTGTTATTCGTGTTTTTCACTTCAGGTACCCTCAATACTACAAGTTCTCGAAGCAAGTTCGCCGTCCTCGCGGCTTACTCCGACCATGGAATCAGCAAGTTGGTCCAAGCAAATTGTTAACAATATTGGATAGCGACGAAAACAATTTTTACGGAAGATAGGTTTAATTAAAAATACCATTACAGTATTTGCTAATTTTAATGTGTGTTAATAATAAATGGATGTGCTAGTGGATGTCAATGACCGATATCAAGCAGAACTGGGGTGGTAGCTAGTCAAGAGGCATTCTAAATTGCTTATCACTACATAGTATAAAACAAAGTCGCTTTCTCTGTCCCTATGTATGCTTAAATCTTTTAAGCTACGCAACAGATTTTGATGCGGTTTTTTTTAATAGAGTGATTGAAGAGGAAGGTTTATATGTATAAACGTTCACAGTTTCTTTGTAGTGTATTTAGTATCAGCATTGCACCCGTGCGAAGCCGGGGCGGGTTGCTAGTGTTATTATAATTGGTAAAAGTTAAATACCAATAACGAATTGTGTTTTGTCTGACGTAGCATCTGAAATTTTTAAAATTGTGTCTGTCAAATTGTTGTTTCTCTGTACAATAAAGATAATTTATTGTTGTGTCTACTCTCGAGTTTTTTTCAAGATGGTCTCCTCAATTATGACTACGAAATTAAGTTATGTAGTCAAAGAATAGCAATGTTTACAGTCCGTTCCTGACTGTAGTCAAGCTGCATCAAGGTGTATCAAGTAAAGCATTACTTCCTACTCCCATGACGTAAAAACCGGTGACACCAAGTATTTGCTTAACTTCGCGTCTCTTGGCAACTTCAGCGCTCGTTAAGTAAGTTGCTTAAGTTGTCGGGCTGTTTCCAACTCGGGCTGAGTGCTTTTTAATAGCGTTGAGAAAAAGCCATCTGAGTTGTGTACAAGCGCTACTTGTAAAATATTCAGAATTGTGTTTTTCGAAACATCAGCTATGTTTTTCAATGTTTATAATATTGAAAAATAGAAGGTTAACCGGTTTAAAAGATAATGAACCATATTTGATTAGGTGTTTCTGTATATTTTAGAGGAAATTGTATCTTGCTTTATTACATAATCTCACTACTGGGTGCGGTAGCATAGCCCCGCTGATAGTGTAGATCGCAAGCGATCGAACTGTAAGGCAACGTCCGCGCGGTCGGTACACGGATGGGTCACGGTCTTCGGAGGGCACGTTAATCCGTGGGTCCCGGTTGTTATCGATAGATAACAGTCGTTAAACCTAGTCGGAGGCCGGTCGGGCCGGGACAACATCCGACACGGGTTGGCCACTAACCCGTATCTTCAATCCGCATTGGAGCAGCGTGGCGGAGTAGAGATTCGTGCCCAGCAGTGGGACATAAGAAAGGGTTGAAGATTATTCGCTACGACACCCAATACTGCTTATCAATACCATGGTGAATTCCTAGGGTGGGGCTGTGAGTGTGAAGCGTTATTTATTTATTTATACCACTACTACGCACAAAGTGAGAGAAGAAAGAGTTAATACGAAAACTAATACTTACATAGGTAAGTGAATCGAACTCATAATAACTTCATGATTACTTTCTTACTTTTATTGCTTAAAATGCCAACCTTGCAAGTATAAACGGAAAAGTAAAAGTTTCCCATAACAATCTCCAAGTTTTTACGAACATGACGCTTCAAGCAGAGGACGACTCCAGTAATTAAGACCAATTCTCAAAACCACCTCCAAAGATATCTTGCAAAGTTATTTCATTATGCAGAACATGCTTTGTTCTTGTCAAGAACAATAACATCATACTATCTCGTTACTAAGATTTGGAAAGTAAACTTTAATAACCCAGTTTTAAGAACATATTTACATTGTAAAAATTTATATTATTATATTGCCATAACAGGGTAAATAAAATTTTATCTTTAAGAATTACAGTCCAAATTTCTTTGCAATGTAGCAGGCGGTTAAGATATTTTGAGTTGCTATGGAACTTTTGGTTCATGAAGTAAAATAGGTAAGTACTCATGTAATTGCGAAACTTTACCACTATGCATTATTGCAAGTAAACACCAGAATATACGTAAATATAGCTACATATTCGTTGAACCGATCTCACTGTTAACCTTAGAATAATTACGTTTTGTCAAGCAACCACAGGCGCGGTTGATACTCGGATGGGTGACCGCTAGTGGCAAATTTCATGCTCGCTTCCGTGCTTCGGAGGGCTCGATAAGCCATCGGTCCCGGTTGTTATAGATAGATAACATTACTGATAATATTTAATAGTTAGTAAGAGTACTGTTAATAATTATTAGTAACTCTATATATCAAGGTGTTACTTTAAATAATTGTATTGGGTCTCTAAGTCAAGTTTAGTAGCGCCATCTGTGACACTAGTGTATTACTTTTACCATTCAACTAATGACAATCTGAGACAAGAAGTTAGTTTAATAAGATTCTGATAGATGGCGCAAATACTAAAAAAATACTGTTCAGCGCTATCTGCTACAAGATTATGCAACAATTTTATTGTACATGTTTAAACAAGTAAACACTTTTATGATATTCTGGAAGATGGCGTTTTTATGTAAAAAACATAGAAATGTCATTTTATGAGGTCACACGTGGAGGGGTTGCAAACTGGCCTTGAGGACAGTTGATACGTTCAAAACGTATCTCCGGAAAGGGTTGATGGATAGTCACTTGCCACAAGACTTGGTTCAGTGCAGGTTATGGGAAGCGGTGGTACCAAACCAAGTACCACACGGCTACATCATACTAACTTTCGTCTTTATTTTGCAGTTGTATATGTACATTATGTACCAGCTGGAGCCCGCGATTTCGCCTGCGATTAGTAGGTATTTCGAGCAGTTCACTCAATCTCTTTAGAAATTAAAGCCTATGTGTTACATATTCTGATGCATTAGCTATTATTATAGTAGTTTCATTAAAATCCATTCAGTATTTTAAGCGTAAATAACAAACATCTATCCATACTTTCAAACTTTCGCGTTTATAATATTAATAGGATCTAGTGAGTGACCTGTAACTAAGTCGCACTCGGAAGAGCGCAAGTGTGCTTTTCATATACAATTACCAGATCACTATCTCAACGCGTTAAGATTGCTAAGAACCAGTGTGGTACAGAGACGTAATAATTATGTCATTTTAACGCAACTCAGACTGACCAAAGAGTAAATGCATGTTTTTAGAGCATCCGTTGCATTTCCGTTGAGATTGTTATAGGTATTATTTTTAATTAATTAATCTATCGATCTTTATTTAAAATTATAAGTAGGGTTGCCAGTTTATTTTCAATCTTTACGGGACAATAAATGCATTAATGAGGAAAACTACAGGATTTCAGTGTTTTATTCGGAAAACAAATGTATTCTATTTTCTTATAAAAAAATTATACCTAAGTAAAATTTTTTAGTTCGTTCGACTACAACTCGTTCCATACATCCTATAAAAAGCTAGGTAATAAAGTAGAAAGTTGATTTCCCTGGGATTCGAACCTCTCCTCTGACCTTTAACAGTTAGTGCCACTTAACAAAATCTATCTTTGGAATGTCAGCTTGCCTTATTTATATTATATTGTGAAGAAAACTCTTGTACCCTGGAAGTTCGGGTACCTGGAAGTCCGGGTTACAACCTTACCCTACAGAATAATGATTTAGATATCATGCAGTGTTCGCTTATGTAAAAGATCTTTGCTCCTACCTTGTTTTGGGCATGTTAATATCATGTTCGTTAATATAAATAAAATGCATTATAAAACACTTTGTCCTAAGAAAAGATATTCCGAAATTCTATCCCAAGGTTGGTGAAAAGCAGGGGCAAAGTTTGTATGGAACAACATTATTAGTCCAATTAATTATTAAATCCACGTGGACGAAGTCGCGGGCATAACCTAGTTGTTGATAATTATAATTTAGTGATTAAATTTCAGCCTACAGTTCCGGTGGGTTCGGGTTCGATTCCACATACCTACAATTTTCCAATATTGTGAGCGTATTGAAATTTCATTGACTTTAATAAACCGTTTTACCTATATAGCCTGATGGTAAGTGCTCCTCTTGCCACAATAAAGTCACGATCATGACAAAAACTCTATGCCTTAAAGTTCTCCATAAACTCTTAAGGCATGCGAAGTCCACCAACTCATACTTGGCCAGCGTGGTGTACTATACCTTAAACTTCTCATAACATTCTCCCCTTCTCATATTTGAGAGTATCAACTCAACAGTATAATTTTCACTGCTCATTTGATATGTGCAAGTAAGAATAGGCTTTAGCACTATCTAGATATCGAGCAATCTATAATTGCAATGTGTTGGACCCTAGTGAAAGTCCTTTTACCTTCACTATTACATCAGTTCGTTTGTGTTTCAGTAGTAATATGTTTTTACCCAGGGACTGATTCGTTAAAATAGTGATTAGGATTCGAGTTAGCTATTTATTTAATACTAGCTGTGCCCTGGTTTCACCCGCGTTAAGGATTGTGACGTAACGCTTGATAGCCTATAACCTTCCTCATTCATGTAGCTATCAGACACAAAAATAATTTTTCAAATCTGACTTGTAGTTCCAGAGATTAGCGAGTTCAAACAAACAACAAACAAACAAACT
>DWQK01002456.1:0-13138 GCA_018231225.1 Noctuana stator | reverse complement strand
CCACCACGGCCACCGCCCTCACTGGCGTCGTTCCCACCGCCACCTCCACCTCACTGGGACCCTTACCGCGCCTACGACCCGCTGCAGCATATGAGATTCGCGCCTCTTGTGGAAGCTGCCATTCGCGCTGAAGAGGACCGCGCGAAGATGTTGAGCGCGTACGCGCACCACCAGCAGCTGAAGTCGAGCCCGCTGTTGCACCGTACGATGGCGCACGGCGGGCTGGCCGGGCACGGCGGACACGGCGCGCACGGTGGGCTGCCAGGGCACGGCGTGCACGGCGCTCACGGGCCGCACCCGACGCACTCGCTGCCACCGCTGGGCGCGCACGGACCGCTGGCGCCTCTGGCCCCGCTCGCCCCGTTGGCGCCTCTAGACCTGCTCAAGAAGGAGGAGCCGCGATGATAGCGGCCGCCCGCGACCGTCTGCACCCCGTGTACATACAGAAAAGTGTAACCGACGTCGCCGACTTGATGTGTATCGTTTCGCATTATCGGTTTAGAGAATTATTTATTGCAACGTCGCTTGCGGCCCGCAGCGTCGAGGCCGAGTGCAATATGGGACGAGATCGCGGGGCGCTCGTCGCCGCCAGCCTGTATACTACTGCTTGTTTATTTACATGAAAATATCTATCGAGTTGTTATTGTGAACATTATTAGTTAATTATACATTAAATTGCTGATTATGTGAATGGTACCATTGACGTATGGTACTTATAAATATTTATATATACTTATAAATAAAATGTAAATATTAGCGTGTAAATTAGTGTTAAAATATAGAATTGGTTTATTTAACGTCATACAAAAGAAAATCACATAAATTATTATTGTATCGGGAGAACAATTTACGCTCCCGTTAAAAATCTCATAATGGTTTTTCAATTGTACCAGTGGAGTTCGATCTATATTTATATAATTTATTTATACTCCTTTCTTCCATGAACACTTAGACGGAAATTCAGATGTCTGTTACAAATAGCGGTTGATATTTTCTTTTAAATGCATTTAAAAATATGTGATATTATTATATTGTAAAGTACATTTTGTCTGACTTCGACTAGTGTCTGTTTGCGAATAATGACTATACCATAAATTCACGTTGCGTTCTTCCTTAGCTAAAACAATGAAATTTTTCGTGGACAATATTGTAATTATGCTTCCATTGAGAAATATATTTTTTATTTCATGTAATAGAAAACTCGTATGTGCCATTAAATTTAGCAATAATGGACATTGAGTCAGACAAAATTGAATTTATAACCTGTTTTAAGGCACATTTTTGATGATTGTGTTCTCAGGATGTCATGAAAAGTAATTCAGAATTGTAATATAGTCTACAAAATCATTCTGTATACTAAAAGGTAAATGAAAGCTTGGTGCGATTCAGAAAAAAAACCATTAAAACTTTTGATTTTTATACCAAAAAGTTTTTCTTTTATACCTATTGTCTAATGAGAGAATACTTAACGTTCAGTATTTCTTTTTATCTCCTTTTTAATAGTATTTCTAATTTTTTATACTGGATACGGATTATTATCAGTAAGTAAGCTAAGGGTTACAAAGGTTTAATTTAATGCCAAATGGCATGGGACCTTAGCCAGTTAACTTTGGGCGATGGTAAGAGCTTAGAGTATACCTATCTAATTAGAAATTTTTAAAAACAAGTATTTAATATTTTGAAAAAAAAATTAAATAACTAAAAATAAAACAAACTTTAATTAGCTTTAACTTCATTGTATATTTAAAAAAGGAGCCAAAATTTCTTATGGACAAAATATGAATTAATTAATAAAATAAAATAAGAACATTTTTATTCATCATGAGGTATTTGTATACACTCGATGAACGTCAAATAACACAGTACATCGGCTTTAGGCGCCCTATGGGCTAAGGTAGCCCGGGAGAAAAAAGCCGGCGGAAAAAACTCGGCACTCCTTTAAAATCACAAATGATTAACTGTACAGTATAGCTTTAGCGATAGCGCGCAGACGTGACCGATAATCGTGTGCGTCACTATCACTCCACCGCCAATTAAAAAACAGGAATAAAATAAAATGAAAACTTATTAAATTATACTTTTATATTTACTAAATAAAAAAAACCCTAGTACTTTTACTATTAACGTTTACCATCCAATTACAATTTTTACATTTAAATGTAAAATTTAGATTTTACTTCTAATATTCTGCTAGTAAATGAAGTGAAACAATTCTATGGCTATCCACATTTAGTATAATTCAAAAATCAACTACTACTTTCACTTACATATTATGTATTTCATTTCATTACAGTTTTAAAAATCTTTCAATTGCAACACAAATTGCTTTAGTGATCCAACAATAAAATAAATAACTATTATATGATTTATCACTCTATTTGCATAATGGAGATATTTTACTTTCGGTACCAGACTTGGACTGTTTTCATTCTCTTTACTTTTTTCTGTAATTGGAGGACTCCATAAAGTAGAGCTTCGGCAGTTGGTGGACAGCCAGGAACATAGATGTCAACTGGTACAATACGGTCACAACCCCTGAAACAGAAATGTTATATTTTTATGTAATATAAAAGGAATTTAGTCTTTTAGTGACCTCAAAAACAATTTAGTCAATTCAATAATTATGGTAAAATTCATATCCTCATGTAACACACAATGAGGATGGTAAAAGCAAAAATAAAAATAGAAGGTCAAAAATAGTAGAATCAAATTATTCATGACATCAGTACCACAGTCACAAAAAAACCAAAATAAATACAGGCAAATTCTTTAATTATATCTATCTATAAAAGATTTTAATTTATAATTATTTATCAAATTTGATGTAAAAAATAAATTTTGATCACCTAACAACAGAATAAGAGTAGTGATAGTATCCACCACCATTGGCACAGCTGCCCATAGAAATAACCCATCGAGGATCAGGCATCTGATCGTAAACCTTTCTCAAAGCAGGTGCCATCTTGTTTGTCAATGTACCAGCTACGATCATCACATCTGACTGACGGGGAGATGCACGGAATACAACACCATATCTGTAACAGATTGTAGTTATAACAATAACTGCAAGATAGATGGGTATAATTTAGGAAATTTTCCCAGGCATATAAAAACATGTTTATTAGGAAAATAACCATCTAACATACCAAAAATACCATATTGGATCTTCCTTATAATAACCAAGAATTACACAAGTAATATTCATTTATTTGCCTAAACATCTGACTGACATACATACACAGATAGTCTGAAACATGGTTTATATACAAGAATCACTAATTAAAAATCTGGAAAGTATGAAAATAATATCACAATTACTTTCAAATTAAGCAAGGTTCTCAAGTGGCTCCCTAACAACCAATTACCGCAGGAACAAATGAATCCTGTGTACTTTCTAAAATTCTTAACCCATCTTTGTCATATTTACATAACTGTTTTACCCATAGTCTTATTGCTCCTTACAGATCACATCTCAGATCCATTCTTAGTTTACCTTCCTTTAAAACGTCTGTCTACTTCCGTTCCTTTTCTATTTATGGAGTTAGACACTAACCTGTCCATGTCATAGCGAGGAGCGGCAATGTGCATCATTTCCACGGCGCAGCAAGCCAAGCCAAATGTCATTGGCCAGATTGAGCCTTTTCGTCCCCAGTTCAGTAAGTCGTCAAGCCTAGCTACTGCGTACTCTGCCATATTCGAGGCATCTTGGAAAGGCGAGAACGTACGTTTTTCATTAAGATTCGGCGCAGGCAAATGAGTATTACGTATTTGACCAACGAGCGGTGCTATAGCTCCTTGTTTCACCACCGCAAGCACCTTAGAAGGTGCAGTAGCACCAAGTGCTTTAATGGCCTGCATATTTTCTGTAAATATAATACGCAATAAGTGCAATAAAATGAGGAGGTTAGAAATCAATTACTATGTGGACTTAGAAATTACTTTCACTGTAAATCACATACTTGTAATATCAATACATTAGACACTTTACTACTAGATTTAATGCACTGTAAATCTTAGAAATAAGGAAAAATTACTAAAATACAATTTACGTAACTATTAAGTGTTACGTTTCTAAAGTTTGATATAAATAATTTAAACGTCAAAGTCAGTCGAATCTAATGTCAATCAAAGTCAAATGAAATCACAGAGTATTTCGAACCTCAAACTTGTCAAATTATATACCCCCTTTACCTACCTAGGTAATAATAAGGAAGGAATAAATAATAGATATATGTATACATAATTAATTTATATTTATATATATCATAGGTAATATCATCATCATATCATCATATAGGTATCATAGGTAGGGAATTTAAATTTGATATTTATTTATTATACTCTATGAGACATTATTTTACTTTACTAGTACATTCTATGTAGTCTGTGCTTTGACGCTTTTGACAGTAGTGTTCATTCATAATCATTCATACTATTTCATACTATACTTCATAAACTTTATTTCATAGATAGATAATTAATATAAAATTAAATTAATTTATGCTTAATATGTACATACGCCTATGTAATACTTACAATACATAATTACCCAGACGCTTGTTTACACTTTAATCTTATCGTTTATTGAATTTAATAAACCAAAAAATGTCCAATGTGCCAAAAGTTCGTTATCTAAGTACTGATTTCAAATAATTTTAACCAAAACTTGGATGAAAAAAATAAAATAAATTTATATTTCTAGGCTAAGAAATGGTTAAAACCAATGTTCGAATTTAATGAAAGTGAAAGTCCTCTAAACGTCAAAAGGGCTAAAGAAGATTCCTCAGCAACAGATATTGAGGTTTGTACACCTACACTTTTTATTTACTATTTTTATATAAAAATAATATTAATAATAATATGATGAATAATAAATTATTGTAATTGTGTAAATTGTAACATATCTATTTATTCTTTATTTAATAATTCTCTACAACCATGACAAATAATTGTAGAAAGTGTGTACCTACTTAATGCTAAAAACATTCACTGCCAGTCAACTTAGAACAAAGCACAAATCAAGGGCGGTTTTTTTTGTTGTCAGGTCATAAGCACAAATGGATGTAAAAGCAATGTGAATGTTCTTATTCATAGTAAAAATTGGATGAAGAATTTTGACCCTGTGAGAGTTGAAGATTTGGCTGTCAACAATAAAAAAGTTCAAGAAGTTGAGGAATGGCTAAGTGACACATGCAAGCAGAGTTGCAGTAATATGTTACTATTGTCTGGACCGGTGGGTTGTGGGAAAACTGCTACTGTTAGGACTCTGGCCACAAAACTTAATATCAGGGTAACTGAATGGATAACCCCACTTGACATAGAATTTCCCTCAGAATATGGTAAGTAATAACAATATTAATAAGTCCTGAAAGGTAAAGCCCTACACTGGGATTCTGTGGATATACACAAAAATAATTTTACAAATAACCAGAAAGTAAAAAAATAAATTCATCATTTAAACATCACAGGACTTTCTGAACGGCAGACAATCATGATACACACCACATAGGTCAACAAAATATTTCAATGTTGCATTTATTAAATTTCTAACTTCCTGGCATAGTGAATAAACATTTTACTGTTTTTAGGTGACTTTGAATTCAAAGAAAGACAATCAAAACTATTTTTGGATTTCATAATAAATGCTGCAAATTTTACATCCCTACTTGACCATAACAGTTGCAAGTTAGTTCTGGTTGAAGACTTCCCAAATACATTTTTGAAAACTCCAATGGAATTTACTGATGTATTACTGTAAGGCACATTACTATTACTTATAAAGTGTTCAGATTTATTTAGCAAAGTGACTGATATCTAAATCATGAGGTTTATAATTATTTCTTACTTATTGAACCTATGAACAAACATATTGTTCTTGAAAAAAATCACCTTAGAAACTGTGTTTACTTTATTTTATATTTTTAGACAGTACAAACAGAGAGCTAAGTCACCAATTATTTTTATTACTTCAGAGACACATACAGATAATAAGAACTCTGTGATAAACCTATTCAGTTCAAAATTGAGGGAAAATATTAAAATTCATCAAATTGCGTAAGTGTTCCTTTTACTACCTTAAACAATTTTTAATTTTAAATAATTATGTTTTAACAATGTCACTGGGGCCCATAAAGTAATATATAGATAGAACTAGTAATATGTATCATTCTTTACATTCCAAAAAAGCCCTTAATTCTTGTGTATCCAAGGGCCCAGCACGGCCGAAGTGACCACTGTCCTCATAAAATCTAGTTAAATTCACATGCAACTTCTCAGAATACTGATGTTTTGTTCCGGGAATAAAATTTTTCTTGCTTTTTCGCTCTTAAAGAATGCCATATTTAGGTGTGTGTTTTGGGAAAATAAATTGAAGTAAAAGCTGAATATGGAAATGTCAAAAGATATTTTTGTATTATAGATTCAACAGTGTATCTGCTACTAGTTTGAAAGCAGCTCTTAAAAGAGCCGCAGATATAATAAGCAACAAGTATACCAGCATGTACAATGTACCAACACTTGACTTGATTGAGTCAGTGGTCAATTCTTCTGGAGGGGATGTTAGATCGGCAATTTTAAATTTGCATTTTGCATCTCTAAAAGGTAGGTATATTTACAGTTTAAAATTCATGTTATTTATTTATTATAATTTACAATGTATATTATTTATTTATTATTACTTTATTATACATAAAATATATTTATGTAAAAGGAATAAGTAAGCTATAAGCATTTTTTACCCGTCAAGCTTTAAACAAAGCAGAGAAAATTGAACTATTCATTACGTTTTTTTTTTATTTTCAGGTTCAAATGCTAATTTAGAAACCAGTATAGTAAAAGAGAAAGAAGTAAAAACAAAATCAAGAAAAAGAAGGCCTACCCCTTCAAACAAATTTTTATCTTTAGGCAAAGATCAAACAGTAAGCATATTACATGGAGTAGGCAGAGTTTTAAATCCTAAAGGTATTTGTTGTACGCAAATTTATTAAGAAATATCAAATTTGTCATTTTCTAACTTATATGTAAAAGTTATTAGTTTTTAGTTTGGGTCCTCTCATATCCTTGACATTACTTGTATTATGTTTCTTTGCAGCCACAGTATAAAATTGTTTCTTCTTTCTTTCAGTAATTGCTGATGAAAATGGCAGCCAACAGCTTTCACATTCCCCCAAAGATATAATTGAACAATTTCTTTGTCATCCCAGTTCCTTTGTTAATTTTTTAGGCGAAAACTATTTGCCACATTTTTCCTGTATAAATGATGTAGCACATGCTGCTTTGCATCTAAGTCACGCAGATATAATGATTAGTGAATGGAGAGTAAGTGCTTCCTTAGCCCTAGATTTTGTTTATTTATGAATTTATTATACATTCTTGAATTTCTAATGTTTTTTCTTAGGAAAAGATTTGTCAAGAGTATGGTCTTTATACAGCTGTATCTGGATTAATGGTCGCAAATAAAAACCCTATCTCTGCATGGAATCCAGTGAAAGGTCCAAAGAATATGAAAATTCAATATCCGTAAGATTTCATTTATTATTTTGTAAAATAATTTTGCAACGTAATTTATACATGTCATTAATTTATAAGTTGTTTTAAGAAAAAAGTTATCCTACAGATTTGTTGTTTTTTTTTCAGGTTGCTTAGTGAATTGCCTTTGTTAGAACAAAATTACTTATACAAAGGTAAAGTCTTGGTGGTTGATTATTTAACATATTATAATATAATTAGTAGTAAAGTAATAGTAAAGTAGTAGTCAATATTTGTTTTTTTTTATTCATACAACTTATTTAAAGAAATAAAATTATGAAACATAATGAAGAATTTTTTATTGTAACATTCAATAAAAACATTTCCTCTTCATAACTATTTGAATACTATTTACTTGACATTAGAAACAGGAGCTTTGGATCTGGGAATGAAAATAAAA
The DNA here is from genome assembly GCA_018231225.1 of Noctuana stator. Lineage (NCBI taxonomy): Eukaryota > Metazoa > Arthropoda > Insecta > Lepidoptera > Hesperiidae > Noctuana > Noctuana stator. The sequence continues at coordinate 5,211 of DWQK01002456.1, read as the reverse complement.
ACTTTATTACTGAAATTGTTTATTAACAATAGTCAAATCTCAAATACGCATACAAGTTACAGAGATGATAAAACTAGAAATGTAGCACTGCACCTTTGTCACTACAGTATGTTGCACTGGTCACTCACCATTTCAGTTCCCATTTTGCAAGCTTTTTAACAAAAAGTATTCATTAATACTCACATGTGTTCTAACACTAATATATCAACAGTAAGTACTGTAATGGTGTATGAAAAGTCGTACTTATTAAATAAAAAGCTCAATTTTACTAATAAGTGTGATTTTACTAATAAGTCTAAAATACTCACCTGTTTGTCACAGTTGCTATGGATTTGAATTAAAATCTGTTGTTTATCAGATTTATACTTACCTGAACCATACATCTGGAATGTGTATTGTTGATAGTTGTAACAGAATTGCTTTTTTGTACCAAAAAAAAGTAGCAAGGCTGCCTAATGTTAAGCAGTCCCTGCAATGATCAATTTCAAATAGTATCAAGAATTCTATCCGAGATTGCCATAGAAGTGTTGTTTCTATTGAAAAATGTATATTGCATGTATCTATCTGAGACTGTTATCAGAACGGTCGGGTAGTGTGGTGTGGTGTGGTAAGTGTGTGGATGTGGCTACCGGGAAGAGGATGAGGAGGACCTGGAGCGGCGGCGTCGCGGCGCCGGGCGCGGGGAGCGCGAGCGCGAGCGGCGCCGGCGCGGCGGGGAGCGACGCCGCGGCGGACTGCGCCGGCGGTACCTGCCACACACACTCTTTATTATACACATGGGAGATTTGTAAAGCCCTGTAGGCGTATTATGAAATTTATAAAACGAGACAGTTATCTGGCAAATGTACCCATATAGAGAACTCGATAAGGTATCTAATTGGTCAATATTGTCACAATCATGTTTATATCGTTGATCAATTAGAATTAACAGAATAACATGGGGAGTCCATATGTGGCAATTTGATTAATTTGCGAACGAGTCCATCTCGTAATTATATATAATAGAAAATAATAACAACTGTGATAGCCTAATGGTCTGAAATACAATATGTTTACATATTAGTGTTTATCGGGAGTACCGTGGAGTGTACCTGGGCGGCGAGTGGCGGCGTGGAGGGACGTGGCGCGGCGGCGGGCGCGGGGACGCGCGGCGCACGCGCGTCGGCACCAGCACCGGCGCCGCCGTGATCTCCTGCCCGTCCACCTGACCTGCAACACAATCACGATCACTGGTTATTGACGCATTACTCAATACAAATTGTCCAACTGCAACAAGCTGTATTAGAGTTATTGCTAACATAGAAAAATTTGCTTTAAAGATTATAATAACAAGAACATAAAGCTGTCAAAATGAAACACCTTACATTGTTAAAATTTAAAAATTATGACATCACACTTAGCATATCAACTTGTAAGATTTTTTATTGTTTTGAATTTTTTATTGTTCCCTTTTATATTAATATATTGTATAGAATTATTAGAATTATTAGAAGTATTGTAGAAGAATTATTATTTGTAAACAATTTCATCATCCTTATATAATAGGAATATAAAAGATACAGGTACATAATAAAAGATAATTTTATTAAATATGAAAAATGTCATCAGAACTAATTGCAATTCAATCAATTATAATAACACCTTTTTACTGATAGCAAATATTTGAATACAAACAATATGTTTACCTCCATCCATATGTTTCATGGCATTTTCAGCTTCATCTGCAGTGGTGAACTCGACGTACGCGTGTCCACGACCATTATGTGGGTGCAATCTATCCGTTGGAAATTCTATCGCCTTCACATTTCCATATGTAGAGAATATTTCGTGTATATGGTCGCGGGTCACATTCAATGTCAGCCGCCCAATATGAATGCGTGTCGGTCGCGGTGGCGGCGAACGTTCCCGCTTTTTACGGCCAGGTGACCTAGACACAGTAAATAAATAATATAACAAATTAATATAAATCTGTTGTGTAAAAATAAAATAATAATGTAATCGATTATTGGACAACAACAATTTATTGGATCCAAATCAATAAGTTGATAAGTATGATAGAGCTGCATCATTATCTAATACCTTAAAAAAGTTTAAATACAGATTATTTAAATCATTAAAATTCCACAAAGACATTTACCATTGGATATTTTCAGTGTTCAAATTCAGAATTGCTCTGCATTTCAGAATATAGGTATAAATTACCTTTCATGTTTGTCCTTGCTCTTGGACTTGTCATTGCCCAAAGCTGGAACTATTTTCTTCTTGTCAATCGGAGATCTGTCTCTAACTTTATCTCTTTCTTGATCACGACGATCTTTTAGTGGACTTTTATTTGGAGACGTCCTAAGGAAACAAAGGTAGGGAGTTAGTAGTCTTGGAGTTTGTCTTTCGAGTGTGTATGGTACCAAGGGTACCAACAACTAAGAATTTAACATGCACTTTGACAGCATGAAGGAGCACCATGTCTAGAAGTGGGTTTATAATGTGTTGACGATGATATCTATATTAGTAGTATTAAGTTAAAATTACTTTTTCTTTGGTCTTGAACGATCGTTGTTACTACTGCTGCTGCTGGACGAGCTGGAGGAAGAAGAGGATCGCGAGGAGCTTCCAGAGCTGCTTGAAGATGACCGGGACGAAGATCTTGATGAACTGCTCTCTGAAGAACTGTAGACAAACATTATTATTGACAATGGGTTTAGAAGTCGGAACCATAAGCAGAATTTTATTTAAAATTATATTTTTTTAACAACACTGAATACCGCGAAGCAGAAACTTTCATATTATAAACTACCCATTCTATATTTATACAATTACTCACAATATCAAACTTTAATTTCACAAATTGTCCATATAAATAGGTAGTTTGTAGCATAAATCATAATAATCAAAATATTAATGGTTTATGAAATTTTAAAATTTATAATTATGCATATTCTCGCGCCATTGAGTACGCCGAATTCACAGAGTTTATTTGACACATAACCTCACTTTTTTAAGTTTCTAGTGCAATTTCTGATCAAGTATACAACACATACCTGCCGCTGCTGTCACTGCTACTTGAACCCGAGTCCCCCTTCTTCTTTTTATCTTTTGGCTTCTTTTTGTCCTTCTCTGATGAAGCCGATGGCGATTTGTTGCGTGCCCTTATGAAACAAACATTCAATTCAATTCGATGAAAACATACAGAATATATATGTATATGCATACCTCTCCGTACGTACTTACATTTTCACAATTGATATAATTGTACAAGCATAAAATTATATATCTTTCGAGTTATTATAAACTAACTGTAATTAATACATTTCCAGATTTCCCATTTGTGAGCACAGACTACATAGAAAATATAGAAATAGAATGTATGTTAGTGAGTGAAGCATAGCACAGACCACAGACTTCTTAATACTTAATGTACACTAGCACAAGCACAGAATACTAAACTCCTTGCAATACACAGCAGTTTTTTATTCTTCTTGATCATAGACAATAGACGAGACCCCTTTAGTGCTGCCATTTGCCAACAATAAATTTAAAATTCCGTTAATTCCGTTAAGCTGACTTTTTGTTCCGTCAACAAAATCCGTTTAGTAAATGACGCAATTTTAGAAAGACTTAATACAAAATATGTATCCACTCACTACGAAACTATTGTTTGTATAGTATGTTTGGCAATTTTTAAACTTATTTGATGTAACAATAAAGACACTAAACGTTACAAAATAACGTAAGCACAATATTATGTGATCGCTACGACGCTAACTTGGACGAAGAAAAACAGAAATAATGTTGCCATGTTTGCAAACAAAATTATCAATTTAAACGGCTGAACAATTTTGTTGAATCATGGATAAGAACACTATCGATAAGTCTCTAAACTGCATAAAAATCGATACATTCGATTAGGATCTACGGTGTTACAGACAGACACTAAATACACAAGTCTAAACTTACCCACAAAACCTCTTTTTTTGCGTCGGTGGTTAATAAAAGGTTTGTGAGGTTTGTACCTAAGTACCTATAATTTACGAGTCTATGAAATTGGATTTTTTTTGAGAACTTTATGGAAAATCTAGCTAACCTACCTGGGTTTCATCACAATGTTTTCCTTCACCTTTACAGCATTGAGCCTTGCTTAACACTAGAAGGGCCGCGATTCCTACGATACGTATAAAGACCGCAGCCGTCATTTTACGTCACTAGAGATTTAATCAAAATACACATAAAATTATTGTGTATTTCGCTATAAAATAAAACAAAATTATTATAACTTTATGTTCTAATAATAATAAACAATAATAACACTTAAAACGCACATACCTTAGAAAAGTCATTAGTACGTGACGTGCTCTCTAGTCTAGGTAGGTACTGCCCTCTAGTATACGCAGCCAGGAACAATATATACCTCGTTCTACTAAATTTATTGATTTGATTTCACTTAGTAGGTACCTATTATTGTATCTGGAATTAAGAAAAAATCGAAAGTTTATCTATTTTATCTACTTAACCAGTCCACACTGGTTAGGTAAAACGTAATCGATGACAACCAAACGTTTTGGATACTTGAAAAATAGAGTAGAGCAACCTAGTAGGTATAAACAAGCTCTCTTTATTAGCGGGTGTGGGGCGCAGACCCCGACACGGATCTCCGGCAGCGTTAATGTGCGATCATGTCGCTCAGCGGGTTCCTAAAGCTTTTCGCACTCACCGCTATGAGTGTTAAAACAGTCATTACTAACTTAAATGTGGTCTCTGCCGTCTCTGCTATATTATTATTAACACCAATCTGTGTTTAAGTACTTACTTTACAAGGCATTCTAGATTTATTTCTTTTATAAGTATAGGTACTTCGTTCACATTGAACTTTTAGTTAAGAAAATGAATTAAGTAGTAATTTGCTTTGTGAATCCATTATTCATTTAAATATGGGTAGGTACTTACTATACGGTATTACATATTAAGTACACGTCGAACATCGTACCTACATAATTATCGTTACACGAAATTTACTTCGACAATTTCGCAAATTTATCCTAATTTTTCTTTCGTGATTCTAATACATGACATGTGGGTGTTACCTACGAGTATATGGCGACAAGGTGCATTTTCACACGGTTTATTATGAGTATAAAACTTACCTTTATTGGTTTGATAATGGAGCGGACGTTTATTGCCATAGGCTTAGACACACTTGAATGAGACATTAATTAC
>DWQK01002455.1:0-13140 GCA_018231225.1 Noctuana stator | reverse complement strand
TATTTCACTAGCTGGTGCCCGCGACTTCGTCTGCGCAGGATTAGTATTTCGAGCTATTCACTCAGTATCTTTATAAATTGTAGCCTGTATTTTTGTCATTCTGATGTACAAGCTATATTATTGTAAAGTTTCATTAAATTTATTCAGTAGTAGTAATCTATTTACGTGAAAGAGTAACAAACATCCATTTTTAGTAGGATTTTTATTAAGTAAACCCAGTGCCAAGGCTGCATGTACAACAGGCCAACTATTCGTTAATGGTGGTAGCACAATGGTAAATCCATTGATAAAGAAAACCATTAAAAATAACGTCAATGCACGGTACTGTACTAAAATCAATAAGGAACTAAGTACCTACTTAATCGTAGCAATGCATCACACCAATTTCTGCCGTAAAGCATTCGATGTAAAATTTACCGGGGCGTACCACTGCTTCCTGCATAAGTCGCCGTTAATTAAGTCCCATTTCAGGTCAAACATATTCATCTTAACTTGAACCTGTTCCCAAAAACAACCTATGAAACATTTCGAAGTCGTAAACCATTGAATTAAGGGTCGTTTTTGTGTAACAAATATTTTGTGACCACTTTCAGTGCACGAAACAAAAGTGTATTCTGACGAAGAATAATCTGCTGAAAGGTGACGATATTGACTTCGATGCAGTAAGCACGTTTTTGGATAAGTGGGCAGAAAAGAATACGGAATTCAAGCCTGCGATCGAGATAGCTAAGGATAGATGTTTGGGTGAGCTGCCCGGACCACCCCAGATTTGCGCCGCTGATAAGATGGTGTTTTGTGTTGGGTCAACAATGTTTCTTGTAAGTACCTTCTACATTCTATAAATCCTTTTACATTCCATAAAAATTAAAGCGCGCATAGACCAGCTGGTAGTGTGAATCGCAAGCAATCTCACTGTTAAGAACCATCGGGCGCGGCTGGTACTCGGATGGGTCACCACTAGTCCCAAATTCGCGCTTCCATGCTTCGGAGGGCACGAAGCCGTCAGTCGTGGTTGTTATAGATAGATAACAGTCGATAAAGCTAGTCGGAGGCCCTTTGGGCGGTTTGACAACATCCGACACAGGTTGGCCACTGACCCGTATCTCTACCAATCCGCATGGAAGCAGCGTGGTGGAGTATGCTCCAGGACTTCTCCGATTGTGGGGAGAGACCCATGCCCAACAGTGGGACTTAAAAAGGGTTAAAGGCTATTTTATAAATCGTAGAACTTGTACCGTTCTCGCAGGAAGGCACCACGGCTGCTCGCCGCAATGCAATCAAATTCCTGTGTTTTTATTAGGGTTGTATGAGGCGGAGTACTTTTTGCTGGAGGCTGGAGGTGATCACCTTATTAGTCTTTGTTGGTAGCATCATATCCACGAACCAGTTTTGACTTGCAGTAACGTTTTATTGACATCAGATGATCAGACCTAACTACCAGTTCCCTTAAATGACTCTAGATGGATAATCTTTGATAATGTAATATAATAATATATTCTTTTCTTACAGGAATGTCCAACATGGGAAGATAACGAAAATTGCGCAAAGGTGAAGAATCATATAGAATCTTGCAAGGCAGCTGTTCCAGTTTAAAATATTGCATTTAAAATATTACTTGTTTTTTGAATAAATAAAGCCAAGAACACAAGCAAAACTTCTACCAACACGTTAAGGAAATTACATTTTATTAACATACAAGCAAATGTATCAATCCTAATTAATTTATAATTCCGTGAATTAAATTTCCTAAATTTTGACGAAAATGTCACACATAATATATTTGCTATCAAGTTCGCTTTGCGCTTTGCGCCATCTGTGTTAACTATTTTATACTATGTGCTAAGTAATAACTTGTGAGAACACTAGAGTGATTCACTTGTGTCTGTCTTGCTAGATGGCGCTGTACAGGTTTATAATAACCCTAAAATAAAATGTACAGATAACGCCACCCATTCACTTTTTCTTACTAAAAGTTGCCTTAACACTTTTCAGGTTATAGGAAATAAGGATACTCGTATCAAGCGAGTCTAACTGTACTAAGTACTTTGTTAGAAAATGAATAGACAAATAAAATATAAGTAAATTTAAAACATCTAATTTAATCTAGAATAGAACGACATAATGATAATGAGATGAATTGTTTGCTTCGTACATACTATTCCTACATTACAGTTTATGCAGACATTCAACTTGAAATCATTAACATTCTTATTACTACACACGTTTCTTTTAAATTTAGTATAGAGGTACGTAGCGCAGTACTTCAGAAAGGTTCCGGTACTGGCGGAACTACCTGCATACCAACACACTAAGAATTAATACTGTCACGTAAATGCTCTTTGCAAACCACTTTCATATATCACACGCGCCAGTATACCTTATCACTTTCCTTTTAGGAATACAATTAACTAAACTAATCTAACAGTCTTTTCTAATACCTTCAAGGCAAAAGCCTTGGGTTGTATCGGCCGACATATAGTATCATGCCTGATGGGTTGTGTCTCACAAAGAACAGGAATGGCCTGTCAAACTTTAACCTTGCTGGTTGCGCATTTCTGGATGGCAAACGTGCTTGTCTTGGTCTAAGGTGCAATGGCAAGTGCATGGCATTACCAACATCATGAGGATCATGGAATGCCCTTTGATAGTCTCGTGGCTCGTCCCAACCGGTAATCCATCTTGCAGTTCGACGGCTCTGGGTCGAATCTAGAGTTTCAGGATATTCTTCGATATGGTGCTGTTCGGAAATTACACCTTCGCCACAAGTGACGAATGTAGACGTTTGAATCATGTCCGATAAGTATAAATCTTTCGATGGTCCATTCAACCCAGCTAAATCAGCGTGTTCTTGGTCGAACAAATCTTTTAATCCCATTCTCCTTAAGGTTGAAGATACATTAAATATAGATTTATGCGAGAATCTTGGGATTTGGAGCTCCAGCCCTACTCGTGGCAACAATGTGCGTAGCAAACGATTCCAGGCAGGTGTGTTCGGACTAGAATCCAGTAAACGTTTTTCAAGGGTTTCCAAGTCTTCTGCGTGAACTATATTCCCTTGCTGTCCTGGCATAAGGAATAATGTGCTGATGATGGAATTTGTATTTCCCAAAGCAGCCGCTGTTGCATCTAACACTGGATCATAACCAGCCAAGAAATTGTTCCTGTACACTACAGCAGGTACTGGTACCAATCGCCTCTGTCGCACATTCGGAGACACGACGAAATACATCTCACCATCCCTTCCCTCAACAGATGAGCTCGAACAGTCAGTCTGTAATTAAGAAAAATATTTTTCGATTATTAAATAAAATTGATAGCAATGAACGTTATGTGAAAAGAATAAATTACGGTTCATTGTCTATATTTTACGTGTAAAAATAATTACACATTTTTATTATGTATACATAATATGAAAATAATGTACCTGGAAGATATTTGCTGAATATGCCGCTAGAGGCGGATGCATAGTAATAGTATTAGTTTTCATATACTCAATAATTTTCCCCCAGGTGTATCTCTTTACTAGTAAATTTGTCCGTCTTCTGATAACATCGCTGATCAATTTGAAGTTTATTTCTTCGACATGCCCGTTGTAAAAATGTTGAGCTCTTTCTTTGTAGAACGTTAAGATTTTTCCTTTACTTCTCTCGCTATAAAGTTCTCTAATAAAGGCTGAAATAGCCACTCCTGAACCAGAGCTGGTTTCGATTGAGTCAGAAATATTTTTAAGAGTAAAGTGTGGGTTAAATGTAACCATATCGTCTAATTTAAGAATTTCATTCATTTCACCAGATGTTGACCCTCTAGCACCCATAAACATCATAGCTAGCATAGATGTAATAGAATAAGGTGACAATACAAAACTGCGCTTTCTATCTATGTCTTTGTTGATACTACTCCAATACTGAAAAGCTAACTCATTGCATAGTTCTGTGAATTGAGCAATGTCTTCACCTAAGTCCTTAGTTGTCACCTCTAAACCTTGATTTTCCTTTGAAAAGTCTAGAACAATATTTTTATCATCAGTTACTTCAGAAGTACTAAAATCATCGTTTTTATGTTTATCTTTACTAATATCGCTAGCCTGGTGGCTAGGTGGAGATACAGTTGAAATTAATTTCCACGAGTTATTACCTTCACTGGCAAGTTCTTTATCATCGATGTTAACCTTTTGAACTTTTTTCTTAAATTCATCAACTTTTGGGAAGACTATTGATTCTTTCTCTTTCTGATTTACATGTGATATCCGATTTTTCTCCGAAGAAGTTAACAATTTACTATTTTCTGAATTTATAAGTACATTTCCATCTTGATGTCTAGTCGTAGAAACTAGTTTTACTGTTGTTGCCTGTAATTTAGGCAAGGATTCGGTGGAGGTAACAGATATTTCTTTATTATCATTGGTTGTAGAAATAACAACTTTAATTGTTTTATTTTCATTTCGTATATTATCTGACTGATTTACGTTTTCTTCTGAAAATCCATTAGCAGGTTCTATTTTTGTAGAATTATATGATAATACTATTGATTTATTATTATATTTTTCATCCTTAAGATCCATGATTACGCTTTCATTAATATAATTTGGGTTATTGTTGATATTATTTTCGGTTTTTTCGTTTAGCTGTACTTCAATATCATTTGTATCGTTAACAGCTAAAGGGAATTTATTATCTTCTTTTATTGGATGCATAGCGTTATGTGACTGCAAATGTGTTTCTGTTTTGTTTACGGTTTCAGAACTAGTTTCTATTGTTTGTTCCTGTATATTTTTTTCTGTTATGTGTTGTGAATCTTCTTGTTTTAATATTTCATATTTTTTATCAGGATTTACAATTGACTCTGGTGCTGAATGAACAACTTGAGATAGTAAATCTACCATTGATTCTGACAAAATTGGATCTATTGTTGTAGTGGTAGAGGCAGTAGTGGTGGAAGTAACACTAGTGGTAGTTGTGGATGTCGATGAGCTTTGTTTTTGTAATGTCTCCTTCTCAATATTTTTATTCTCTAATACTTCATTTGCATGAGTTTTATTTCCATTTTTTTCTTGTGGATCAAGTGTTGATATTTTTACAAAATTGTCTGAGCTGCTGTTGTTTTGAGTTGTCTGATCATTTTCACTATCGGTAGGTATGTCAATTTCTATATTTTCCTTACTTTCTATCTCTATATTATGAACTTTTGTACTATCTAATAAGTTTGTAGAAGTTGGTAGAGGTGCATAGTTACCACCAAGATCGGAAGCAATTTGATTTATACTTTGTGCTACATCAAACAGATGCAAAGTTGGTTCGCTATCCTTTTCAAGATTTGAATTATTATCATTTTCTATTCGTGTTTCGTTCTTTGAATCTGTTTGGTGATTATTAATAGTTATGAATTCTGTTGACGATACAGTTGTTGAAGGTGATACTGATTGTGTTGTTATTGTAGTGGAATTAATTTTTTCATATTCTTGTTCAGCACTCGCAGCATTTAGATACGAGTTTGTATTACTGAACGGTTTATTTGTTGTATGTTCAACCTTCGGAAGATATGTTGTTGATGACGTTGTAATACGCTTTGTTGTAGTTGTAGGGGTCACCTTAGTCGTTACTAGAGGTCTTCTTGTAGTCTTGTCAGTTACATAGCTTATTGTTGAGATGGGAACAAATGTGCTAACTTTCTCATATTGTACTGGTTTTCTTGAATCTAAAACGGCACCAAAAGTCAATGGAATTGTATTGGGTATTTCACTGCTATTATCTACAATAGAGGTTTTGAATGTTGTGGTAGTAGGTCTTCTCGTGCTTCCTGCGGATGTGCTTGGTTTTATTGATGATAAAGAAATTGTACTATAAGTTGTGCGCCGAAATTGTATTGGTGTGGTACGCTGTGGTCGATTTGTTGTCACTATTGGTTTACTTTTTGTTGTTGTCGTAATAATGCTAGTAGGTTTTACTGTGGTGGTTGAAGTCGTCGTTCTAGGTTTAACTGTCGTCGTCGTTATTGTTGTTGTTCTTGGCCTAAATGCTGTAGATGTTGTCGTTGTTCTCGGCTTAGAAGTAGTAGTCGTTGTGGTTGTTCTCGGTTCAGCTGTAGTAGTACTAGTTGTTGTTGTTGTTGTTGTTGTTGTAGTTGGTACACGACGTTTAGAAACTGTTGTAGATTTAATAGTAGTTGTTGGTTTGACAGTTGTGGTAGTACTAGAAGCAGAAATCTTTGTTTTATCTGATATCTTATCATGTAATGGTTTTTTCTCTGTCTCTTCATATGTTTCAGTAGTTGAACTGCTAACAATTAGATTAGTACCTTCTTTACCAAGTGAATTTTCATCTTCAAAATTAGAAGTATCCAGCTCAATAGTTTCAGTTTCTGGAGTGATAAAAGAACTTGAAATTTTATCTGGAACGATGTCTACCCCAGTATTTCCAAATATTGAAGGTAAGATTAAGCTCCACGAGTCTGAAACATCTGGAGTATCTAGAGGAGGCTGGGTTGGTGGTTTGTTTTTATGAGCCTCCATTTGGGCTTTGAGAACATTTTGAACATTAGTGACTACGCTGTGCACTTTTGTGTAAGGTGGCTGGCTGAAATTAAAAGCAATTGTTGGTTGATTGTCATTAGCAAAGGTAACGAGGCCCTCCGTTTCCTCGCCTGCTGCTACGATTGCCTGAATTTCCTCCAAGGTCATTAATCTTTTTACAAGTTCTCCTGATTCGTCAAAGGTGTAGAATTCATATCTGTCAGGGGTTAAGAGATTAACCGGACTCCCTACGGTTGCTGGTACATTTGATGGTGGCGGGAGGGTATTTCCAACAGCATCTGCGATGAACGGTAGCTTAGAGCGCCTGAAATGTTAAAGAGTTCAAGTTAACATAATAATATGAATTTATATAAAGTTTTAGGAAATAAAGAGAGTTTTTTATCTTAAAGATATACCTAGTAGGTCTACTCTACTAATCGTATTAGATTAGGTCTTGTAAAGAAGATTAATTGAAAGTACCTAATAATGAAGGTTGTTTTTACCTGTCCTGACTATCGTCGGCTAGCGCGCACGCGGCTAGGATTAGCAAGCACACCGGGACTCGCATCCTGCCCCATACACTCCTTATTCACCTGGAACTAATATAAGAAATGGATTAATAGTGAAATAAATCTGAAGGGAATCCTATTACAATATTAACAAGATACAAAAGGCCGCAGTCGTTTAATCTTAGTTTGAACGCCCCTGCATAGGTTGGCACCTAACTCATTTCAATCCATATTGAAGCAGTGGATTAAGCTCGAACCTTTGCCTATTTATAAAAACAATTATAAACAACAGTGTGACATTAAAAGAATATCGAAAAATCATAATCCTATTATCTAATATTTGTGATGCAATCTCTACCTAATAACGCTATTTACTTGATAACCTCTTAATGTATTACACCCTACGCTGGTTAGCGTCACATTAGGTGTGACGTCAGAGACGAGGAAACCATCTTACTTAGTCCCTGCCGGTATACATGTACGGAAAAGAGATGGAACTGAAAATCCATTTAAAAAAGGTCCTAAAGTTTGACTACAGAGCATAACATGGAGTTTAGGATCCTGAGAGGAATCTAAGCAATCATTGAATATACATGCACACTGATGTAAGTATTTTAAAACAAAGATCTTTAAAATTCGAACACGGCATTCTACCTGGCAGTACCACAAGCCTGTTTGAGACATAAAGATGGCAAATGTCCAAAGGAACTTGAGAATTCTGCAAACATAGCCGACATCAAAAGTTCACACGTTTCTAAAAGACACCGTTTCACACGTCGCAAAGTAACACAGGTTGGCACGTTAGGTATCAAACAAGTTTTATTCTAACGTTATAACAGAATAGGATTTTATTATCAGTATTATTTTATTTAAATAAGGGCAAGTTTAGTTACTACATACTTACCCCGTCCGTTTTAAACATACAATAAAACGTAGGTAAATAAATTACCTACGGTTAATTTAATTAGCTTTTTTGTCTTCGGTATTTGAGGTGATGATAATGAGGACGATAGGTACATGTATCTACAATCTACATATCTATATAAAATACATAAATTCCAGCCAAAGCGAAACTTATACAAATTTTTTATACAAATGCAATATTCGTGCCGGAATTGAACCCGGACCTACGACAAGTCATCAGCTGCACTTAATAAACCATTTAGTTGCTAGACACGTATTTCTAGTAGGTTAACGGTGTACGTAGAGTAGATGCAAATGATATTTAATTTTAAAGTTTATTACGAACGATAAACCGATATTTTCTCGCATCAAGGAAGTGACTAGAAAACGTGATGGTTAAGAACCTGGAAATATTAACTTAAACGGTTTTCCACAACGACTCATTTCTAGCTCACACTTTTCTCACGGCACACTTGAAATTGAAGGAAATTTATGAAAGAGTCTTGTGTTCTTAAGCAATAAATTACGTTATTGGGATAAGGGCTGCTTTCGATCTTTCAGAAAATTTCAATTTAATGCTTAACGACTATCGTAATTGCGAAATTTTGAAGTACGATAGATAGTCGCTCAGTCTATCCCAGCATTAGACGGTAGAAAGAACTTAAAATTTAATTTCATATTATGTAAAGATTTAACAACAAAATAGCTACTGACAAACATAATGTTTCTGAACAAAACCACAGAACAGATATACCCAAAACATAATTATAATGGTCGTTTCTCGGCAAATATATTGTCCTCACTATTGATAGTGTAGACAATTATTCTCTTGCTAATGTAGATTATTATAATTTTGACTCTGATTCTTCTGTAAAGAACGTGAGTTATATGTTTCGTTCTAGAAGTATTTATGGGACAACGAAATTCCTTGGTCCAACTAATTATGATATCCACGCGGACGAAGTCACGGGCATAATCTAGTATATATATAAAAGTAACTTTTTAATAACAAAGTTAGAAATAAATCTACTTTTAACCTACTAAATATTTTACTCGTACCCATTAAGTTAACTAATTCGGGAAATAAAACCTACACTCTTCTATAAGTGATTAAGAATAAGACTCGGTTCCGTCTCCGTTTTTAATAAGACAATACTAAGAGCTATTTTGACCGTTCGTGCTCGGAATAATTCTAACGCCCCATTGCTAACTTTGTCTTGTATTGTGAAGAGCCTTTTAGCTGCCGAATAAATTATTCAGTTCTATTTCAGGAACTTTCTCATTAAGTAATTATGTCGAAAATACACTTTCATGAATTGTTCATAGATTCATTAAAACTTGGTACAAAGTTTCTAAAAACCTATTGTTAGCTGTTAAATTTGGCAAAAAACGTAAGGATTCATTGAAAGAGCATTTACGAACATAAAGCTCATTATTTTTGTTAAATAAAGAATGAGTTATGGTAAATTGGAACTGAGCTTGCAAATAATTCCTCAGTGAAAGGTATTATTTGAAACCACCATACTAATTTGATTACACCATCCTAATCTTTACTGACCTCGTAACTAATTGAAAACACGTAAATACTAGACAAATAGTTTTTAACACCAAAACATGTAAAATTTCTGAACCCATGATCTTATATTTCATTATGACATTGACTTTTTTATATCCGATCTGGGAAACTGATTTAATTACAGCCATAAAAGCCGGTATAAAATATACAGCAGACAATACAACTAGTTCAAGCTCCGGCAAAACGTGAATTATCCGCTGTTTCTCAATATTATTAATAATATTTTAGAATACCAATCTTATTATCAGTCCTGGGAAACTCAAAAGATAAAATATGTTTTCAAACGCCTTTAACTTTATACATTTAACACAATACATAATAGCTGGATTACCGGATCATTTGTAAAACCCAAGGTTCGTTAAAACAGGATCCTAAATTAATTGTTCTCGGGCACTAAATATTCAGGTAGAAGATTCAGTGGATATGGTCTATAAATTAACCTACCCAATTTTAGGTTCTGAGATAGTATCTCTTAATGCTCCCGTGGAAATTTCATGCAATATAAAGTAAATTTAAAATTGCGTAGTGGTCAACTAACCTACACTTGACTAACGTTCGATTAAAATCGAAGTCACCATAAAGAGAATTTAAACTTTACCCTAGGCTCTCACAAAAAACTCTAAAACGTAATTTAGGTAATAAAACTAGCTGACCCCGCGAACTTCGTACCGCATATAACATAAAAAACGAAGGGGTGGACCAGCCTTAACATTTAGGGGGATAAAAATAGATGTTGGCCGATTCTCAGGCCTACCAAATATGCTCACAAAATTTCACGAGAATCGGTAGAGTCGTTTCGGAGGAGTTCAATCACGCCGTGACACGAGATTTTTATATATAAGATAATTGTGAGGCGAAGAGAATGTTAATCGTTGCTATAAAATACTGGTGCAAACTTCTACAAATATAGGAAAGTCACGTATCTATTAACTTTAAAAATAAATTGTTACGTGAAAGTGCAAAAGCAAATTGCATAATCTTGTAATAGTAATATGATCGCTATTGATGTAAGGAATTATACTATTGCGTGATTTTATGATACCAATCGATTGCCATTACAGCATGCATGGAGCATCAGTAAGCAAAATGAAAGTTAAAGACTGTTAACTATTCTGAATTTTGCTTTAGACTTTGGTAATATTTGAAATAATATTTAGCGTACTATTGCCGCACCCACTTTTCAATGAAACAATTGCATATAAAGTTTTGAATAGTAATATGTGCCAGGAGGACTGATTGGGCCTGACCTAAGATCGTCATTAGCAGGGAACCAATATGGCTTATGAGAACACCACAGGCCGCTGCCTCACTACACAGAGTTGGTAAAAAACACCGGGGAAAGTGATGCCCCTCAGGTGACGACGGTTAAAGAGAAACAATTTGATTCTCGTAGACCCAAACGTAACGGTGACTTCGTACGTCATTAGTAAGCGAAGTCTCACTAAAGTCTACAGCCAACAATTGTCAGAAAGTGTAAAAAGCAGTCAAAAATTAAATCAAAAATTTTTATTCATCATAAGGTACACGTAGGTATACACTGGATGAACGTCATATAATAGTACATCGGCTTTAGGCGCCCTTTTGTCTAAGGTAGGCAAAGAGCTAAGTGCGCCTTCAATCCGGCTAGCGCCTGAAGGATTTCTCCGTATTCGCTATCAAGATTCACCAGGCGATTTCAATAGACGCGGTGCGCCAAGAAGCCTAGCATATTCCACATGTGAAAATACTTTCAAATTGAATTTTTTTATTGCAAGAATACAGTTAGATAGGATATAAGGTAAGGTAATAAATGTACCTACAAGTTCATGCGTTTTACTACGACCACACTTACGTATGACCACAATATTTGATAGATACTAATTGTATCAAAATACTAAAATAATAATAAATCTTTTAAACTTCCCGATTGCAAATCAGACCCATATTGTGTAATTAATGACCACTAGATCACCCTATGAAGCGCGCATAGCCCCGCTGGTAGCGTGAATCGCAAGCGATCACATTGTTAAGCAACGTCGGGCGCGGCCGGTACTCGGATGGGTGACCGCTAGTGGCAAATTCCATGCGCGCTTCCGTGCTTCGCAGGGTATGTTAAGCCGTCGTTCCCGGTTATTATCGACAGTTAAACCTGGTCGGAGGCTCTTTGGCCGGTTTGACAACATCCGACACGGATTGGCCACTAGCCCGTATCTCCACGATCCCGCCTGGTTGTGGGGCGAAACCCGTGCCCAGTAGGGCATAAAAAGGGTTAAAGGCAAAGTTAAAAAATATTTAAAAAGAATTTGAAATTTTTTCCACAAAAAAAAGAGTTTTATAAATTTTATTATTTAAACACAAACTAGACGTGATACATAGCGAAGATTACCGACCATGTTATTAAACCTGCCGTATCACAATAAATCCTGGTTTATCTCTTAAATGCGTACTTCCTAAATAAACCCAGATTATCCTGCAAAAATATTAGGATAGAAGTAAAACACAACACGAACTTAAATCATACTTAGGTAGGTACATATTCTGTAAACAAAGTTACAAAATTTCTGGTGGTTTCTAGGTGTTTGTGTATTTGTCTTTGTGTGTGTCTATGGCACCCACGACACAGGGAATCCTAGTGGGGCTGTGAGTGTGAAGCGTTAATTCATTTCTTGATTAAATGTGTGAGTTAATTCATTTCTTGATTAAATTCATAGATTTTTTATTCAGTTTATAATAAATCTATGGTAAAGTTACAGTAACAATCAATCATGAATTTGTTTGACTCGTTTTCCTTAAAACAACAACACTAATATTTAAACTACACACATTTTGCAGTAAAGAAATGTTTGTTTAAAGAACAGCATTACATTTTATTTCGTCCATAGCACAGTACTTCAGTCTCTCATTTAAAGTTGAGGACGGAGAACGGCAAAATATTTCATGAATTGAACAAAACATGACCCTAAATCTGTTTTGCTATTCAAAACCACTGTCTTGATGGAAGGTGAGCTGAAGGACAGATAAACAATGCACACATCTATATACATTTATGAGACGATCAGCATTCTGACCTTGTTATCGGAATAGTACCAGAGCTACCGAGCTACATAAAGGGGTAAATTATAGTAACTAGAAGACTAAGCAATATCCTATGGAATATTGGAACAAATAAACAAAAATTTGATGATGTATAGGAATTTAATGAAAACTAATTTTTGCTCGCGACTTCAAACCAGAGGATATTTCATAATTAATTCGACCAAGAGACCATGTGGGACAACATACAAACTTTGCACCCCTCTTTCACCCTTTTAAGTAAAATCCTTTCTTATCGGATGACTACGTCATACAAACAAAGAACGCACATACAAAGAACGCACCCTCCAAATTTCAGGTCTCTACGATCAACGGTTTGGGCTGTGCGTAGTCCGTCAGTGACTCAGTCAGTTAGTCAGTCGTTCAATACAAAGGATTTTATATGTATGTAAAGAATAAATAAATAACGCTTCACACTCACAGCCCCACACAAGGAAATCGTGTCGTGGGTGCCATGGACACATATAAAAACAAGTACACAAACACCCAGACCGAGAACGGAAATCTAAATTCATCATTCAAATTTCTGCCCCGCCGGGGATCGAACCCGGGACCTTTACAATGGACCGGCG